>JAVIWB010000285.1:0-146206 GCA_031893035.1 Dermolepida albohirtum | reverse complement strand
TTTCGTGGCTCCACTCTTTGCTCTTATCACTACTCGTAACCACTTCGGAATAATTAATTCTGATATAACACTTTCAGTTCTTAAATAATTCAAATCAATTTGGGTTGAGAAAATTTCCCCCGCCATAGAAATATTGGCAAATTCACTATCTCCAAAAATAACATAAGAATGTGATCCATTGTTGTACGTTTTCAGTCTCATGACACCAATCAAAGCTTTCGGTTTCTTTACGAGCTTCCAAAATTTTGACAATATGATGTTTGATGCAAGTGGAGTCCATTGATAAATTCTGTTCCTCCAATATTCATTTCTTACCCAATATCTAAATTATTTTTCTTATTACTTTCATCTATTCAAGTCTCATTCTCCGTCGTAGTCTTTACACCATCAATTTTGTAATCACGACCACCATTTATAGTTTGACCTGCTTCTCGGTAGTCATTTCCATTGGTTGAAATATATGTGTCTTTATTTTCTTCTGATTAATTATCCTTTTTAATATTTATTTTAATATATATTGGCAATCCAGATGCTCTTGAAAATCTTCCAGATCTAAATCATACAAAGAGTGCTAAGAAAGTTTTGCAATATGATGCAACAATGAATCGTGGGAAGCTGCTTGTTGCTGCATGTTGAGACATGTTCATACGTGCATAGTAGCCGCCGCACCATGTCCATAGGCTCAGTTATTCATTAGCAGTGAGAGTGTAAAGTGCTTGCGATGGCGTCGTGGTCACGAAATGAGATAAGGGCAGTTTTGCGTTATAATTTCGTGCATGGTTTAAACATAGACCAGTGCTTCGAAGAGAAATGACTTCGAAGAGAAATGCACTAGGTGATGTGTGTCCACATCGCACAACGATATTCAGGTGGTATAGAGAATTCCAAAGGGGAAATTTAACTGTGGAGGATGCTGAGAGACCGGGAAGGCCACGAACGTCAGTTACGGAGGAAAACGTTACAACTGTGAGGAAAACGCTTGGCGAGGACAGGCGAGTGACCTACTAACAGATAGAAAGTACTTCAGGCCTAAATGCACCAGCAATTCTGCATGATCATTTGCACGTCAAGCAACTTTGTTCTCTCTGGGTGCCGCATCGATTGATTGAAGAGCAGATGACACGACATGTGACTTGGTGCCGGGAGATGATAAAAAAGTTTAATACGGGACAATCTCAGCATGTGAACAACATCGTGACAGGTGACGAGACTTGGCTGTACTATTACGATGTGCCGACTAAAGCTCAAAACAAAGTTTGGGTCTTTGATGATGAGGACACGCCCGTAGTTGTTAGAAAATCCCGATTTATAAAGAAGAAAATGATAGCTGTATTTTTCAAACCGAGTAGAATTTTAGAAGGCGTCGTTTTGAACACACAGAAGACAGTCACAGCTAAGTGGTATACTCATAGTCATTGGATCTATAAAGAACCTGCGGCCAAAGTCAAGAATGGACACCTGGTTCCTCCATCACGATAATGCTCCAGCTCACCGCGCTAAAGCCTGCACCGAATATTTGACCACGACAAGAATGAAACTTCTCGAGCACCCTCCATACAGTCCAGATCTTGCTTCCTGCGACTTTGCACTGTTCCCGCATGTGAAAATGAAGCTAAAAGGGAGGCGGTTTTCCAGTGATGACGACCTTCTGCGGGCTTGGGGCAACGAGTGTGCTTTACTCCCTAGTGAAACTTGGCAGAACTGGTTTAAAGATTGGTTTCGGAGGATGGAGAGGTGTATTGAGTGTAGAGGAAATTACTTTGAAAAAATAAAATAAACAAAGCTGTATTACAAAACTTTAATAGTACCCTTTGTACCCTGTATCAATCCACTGAGGATTGCTGAAAACTTAAATAAATATAAATTAAAAAAAAAACAAAGCACCCCCAAGCATTGTTTTTTTTATTTATATTTATTCCTGCCTCAATAGCAATAGCAACTTCAGGTTCCCGGGCAATTCGTTTTTCTCTTCTGACTTGTAATTCAAGTTTTCATTTAACAGCTTCTAATCATTTATTTTCGATTGAAAGGTGGTTATTTTGTTTCTCGCCTTTGTCATTTTCACCATTCACTTTTAAGAAATTGAATCATTTATCGAAGTCCGACTTAATCAAAAATATTCCAAATTCCAGTCACAGCATTTCTATTCTTAGTCATATACTATTACCTCTTACCTTTGATTTATATGTATTAGAGAGCGTTAAATGGGATAATTTATTGCCTCCCTAATTAATTTGATAAATACAAATGATATTATTTATTAGCGAATGTTTATTTGCACGCGGTGGTCAGTAAATTTATTGTGAGCGCGTGTCTGGCTAACTCAAGCGCCGCAATAAACACAAATAAGAAAATAAGTTGCTGGAGTTAATAATTAATAATAGATTGTGATGAGCATCGAAAATCCAGGACTTGTGCCAAGCTAAAAGAAAAATTATTAGTGGAAGTGAAGCAACAGGATTGCCCTCAAAATTTTATTTACGAATTTAAATTATTTCTTAAAGTTTGAGTACATGAAAATAAAAATAATAAAAGCGATAGCAATAGATAAGGCCAAGATATAGCCAGTAAATGGAGTAATAAAAAGTTGTGGTGTAAAATATAAAGGATTAGATTCAAATTGGGTATCGAACGATACTTGAGGAACTTACATGTATGTATCCTGGGGCAGGATGTTACATATATTTCGCGAAGGTGAAATAGATACGCGGACACTGCATATACGGATAAAACTTAACTGTTTCATCGTTAGAAGGATGTTCATAGTTCGGTAATGGTTCAAGTGGCCTTTTCTTAGGGGCTGGGGGTTTTAAGAAATAAACCGTAGGCCCAAGAGCAGGAGACTGATCGTATTTAAATTAACCCTACAAGAAGAGAGAAATTGGACGCGCCAAATATTTTACATAAATTAAAATTGCGATATCAAGGCAGGCAGGTAGATACGTGGATTATCTTTTAAGTTTTGCATATAAAACTGTAATAAAACAGTAGATAGCTTTTAAAGACTTCGTTGTTTTTCGAAGTATTCTCCACAAAGATTAATGCGCCTTTTAATGCTCTTGAACCAACTCTGGAAGCAGTTGTTCGATTCGTTTGTTGACGCAGACAAAATTGGGTTTTTGAAGGCATCTACTGCTCCTTCTGACGACTGGAACCTAAAGAAATCGTTGAGATTTAGGTCCGGACTTTACGGAGGATGGCCACACTATTCGACGTCTTGATCCGTTAAAAAATCAATTGTCTTGCGTGCTGTGTACGAACTTGCATTGCCTTGGTGGAAGATGATTCGTCGTTCGGGGTTTAGTTTTTCGAAGCCCAACGATGCCTTGCGGCAAACAAGTGGTTGTTTACCAATCGGTAGTAAGTTCTTTGATCTGGTAGAGTAATTGTTACTACATGACCTGCTTTCGAGACAAATGTCGCGACCATCTTTTTCGAGACACTCCGAGAACGGATGACTTTCGTCGGATTTTCTTCACATTGGAACACCCAAATACACGACTGGCGTGTATTTTCTTGCTCGTATGAGTAAATTCAAGATTCATTAGCACTGACAATGTTGTACACGTTTTTACGGTTTCCGGCGTTAAAGTGATCTAGAATCCAATTCACCCTAGCTGCTTTCTGTTCTTCAATTAACAGATGCAGTATCCAACGGGAAACTAATCCGTTCACGTTTGATTTCCCCATACCAACGAGAAATTGTTGACTGATGTGGTGCTTCATTGCCGATAACAGAAATCAACTCGGCGAGGCATTCTTGTTGCGATAATTGTCTTCGAAAATTATAAACATTGTTCCGCGAAAATGTTCTCGGTTTAATTCTATTTTTCAATTAACTTTTCAACTTTGACAGTTCGTTGTAGCTGCAACACTACACGTCTTGCACTAATTTTTAATTTTTAGTACTGACATTGGTGGCGCCCTCTATATCCCACAATGCAAAACTTAAAAGACATCCTGCGTATCTAAGCAGAACAATAAACGTGTATTCTGTGTGAAAAGAAAGAATTAATATTCGAATCTCTAGTTGCATTTAAAAATTAGTTTAAAAACGAAATTAACATTACATGTGAGTCAATGGAAAACCACTAAGAATATTCCAGAAAAGGGTCAGCGTATAAAGCAGCGAATAGTTGAAAGTACTTAGCTTCTTGGAAAACGAGTAAAAGAGTTTTTGCTTTTACCGTGCAGCAAATAACTAAAGAGATTTACCCTGATTTACCCCATGTAACACAAAGAATATCTAATAATAATTTACGCATTTAAGGTAATTTTGATGGAGTTTGTGGTTGATTCACTTGATCACTGAAGGTTGATATATAACCCATTGCCACGTTAATTTTCGTATTATGTATACGTATTTCGACAACTAAGTTGTCATCGAAATACGTATACAGAATACGAAAATTGGTGTGGAAAAGGGTTATATATCAACCTTCAGTGATCTTACGCATTTAAATTGAATTGTATTTAAATTAAATCAATTCGTTTTAAAGCGCGATAAGAAACGTATCTATATGCGAAGTGTAATAATACTAAACAAAAACTATATTCACTTAAACTCATGTAAGATATTAGATCTTTTTAAAGTAATGGTTAGTTTCTGCATGTTGTTCGTTTTACTGAAATTTTAGTGGCAAATATTGTGTGTATTATTTACAATAATGTAGGTAATTGTTATAGTTATTCAATGTCAATTTATGCGGTCATTAATGTTTGGTAACGCCATTTCGAAAACGATTTCGATTTCAAAAAGATACTCGTAAAAAAGAACAACTAAAAACAGCAACTTATTTTCATCTGCTTGCCAATATTTGTCATTGATGTTGCATTTGTTTTATTTAACGTCGTGTGAAGTAATAAATATTTATTATTATTCGTGTGAAAGCAATTTTAATGAACAATATTCAGTCCAAAGTAGATACCCTAAAACGTAAAATATTTTTTCTTACATTTCTTAACCTACCGATCTGTACTTGTTACGCCACTGATACACGCTTTTATTAATTTTTAGACTTGATTTTTCGATAACTAAAAATCATTGTAACAAAGCGCATAGATTTGGTTGCGTATGTTTCAGTATCAAACATTAATGAACATGTGTTTATATCAGGCATTGAAGTACATTTGAAAATAGCACCAAAATAATCCGCAAATTGAATATTTCGAACCTCTGGTAATAATCTTCATTTAACTATTTGCCCTTTGTTAACCGTCATGAATCATCTGCAATTAAAATTCACCAACCGTGAGGGTACAAATAATTAAAAGTCGTTAATACGCTTCAATAACATGGTTGAAGAGATATTTACGAAGATGTTCTGTTAATGTGAAGTCTAAATACAGTAAAATAATAAGAGTTTATTCTCAAAATATCCTTCGTTGTAGTTAATATCCTTTGACATTGCGTGCAAGCAGTTTTTTAAATATTTTTTCAATTTTTCGGTGAATGATAGCTACATTGGTTAAGTAAAAGGTATTTAAAAAAAAGGACATTTTTCTAAAAGGTGTTCAAGTAACTATAACATCAAAATGCCACAGTAACACCGCTTATTGATTGTGGTCAAGATTAAGAGAACATCTTTCGTATCTATAAAAATATTGGTCATACTTAGAGTTGGATAGTCATGTGTATACGACAGGGATGAGCGAGAGAGGTCGCCTGTACGTATATCGTCTGCCAATAAACCGTCGACAATTGTTACGAACGAATGGATGCTATCGAATCGATTACACAGTACTGTGCAGTGGCTACACCATATAAAATTTATCGTTTTGCACCGTTTTCAGAAAAATAACTAAAAGAAACTTTCTTCTACAAAGTAAATTTTTATTCAGCATTAATAGTACAGCAGAAATAATTGCATATAACCGAAAAATATTTAATTTTTGAGTGAGGAAATACCTAACGCACTTGGGAAAGGGACCCGTTCCCGGTTGCGTGAGGCTATCACCCACTAAAAACCTCACTTCGTAAAGCTGAAAATTTCACTCCAGAACCTCTGGACCTCGTTTATAACTTTAGTAATGACTATAATTACCATGTGACCGACACAATAGCGTGTGCCGGCCCGTGTCGATTGTCGGCAGTTGAGTGACAGACAATATAGGGGCGGGATTTGCGATGGTCATGCTTAACGAGCAGACTCGACTATCCAACTCTATTCATAATATTTGGAAGCTTATCATTACCCATTTCCCCCGATTGTTTTCAAGAAGCGCAAGCTTTTCCGAGATTTTAATATTATTACAACGATTGCTTGGATTTCTTTCTCTTCGTTTCAGTTTCTTACAAGAAGTTTTTCGCAAAATGTTTCGTTTCGTACATTTACCACTTTCTTTCGATTCGGCGTTTCATGTCAGTCCCTCATACCCAACAAGTGCGACATAACAGCAAGATGACTCACGTCACATCTGTTGGTAACGCTGTAGCCGTCGGATATAAAGAAACCCCTATTGAAAAATATATAATCAGCATATGTGCTTCTCGTTTAGTATACAGGGTATAAATAAGTATCAAGAGGCCAAATTTCGACTGTTTCTATAGTAACCTATTGCAATTACTTTCTATAAATTTATAATTAGAATATTATTTACAATTTTGATTACATGTCCTTTTAGCAAGTGGAATATTTCTATACACATTCTTAAATTATTCGTAAAATGATTCGAAAATTTTAAATTCAGATTTATTACATGCTGTTTCTGTGTGAATCATAAACTCTAAGTGAAGACACAAAAGAAAATTTTGTAAATAAACATTTTAGCAAAGTAAAATCAATATTCGAAATTATACTAAAGTTTATTACTCGCTAATTGTCAAAACTTGTCAGATGAAAATTGTTCCACACTATATTATAAATAGGCATACGAGTACTTTCCGAAAAGTTTATAAACCGTTGCTAACAACTCTGTAAGAACTACTTAAGGACTTAGAAAGGTATCAGTTCTTTCCTGTTCAAATGTGTATTGAAATTCTCAAAATGAATATGTTGTATAATATTCTAGTTTGCGTCTGCCTATAGT
Organism: Dermolepida albohirtum; assembly: GCA_031893035.1. Taxonomy (NCBI): domain Eukaryota; kingdom Metazoa; phylum Arthropoda; class Insecta; order Coleoptera; family Scarabaeidae; genus Dermolepida; species Dermolepida albohirtum. Next base: position 139,177 of record JAVIWB010000285.1, on the reverse strand, counting down.
TTATTGGTGTAATATTTTCAAGTCTAATTTGGTGTAAGTTAGCATTTATTTGTGAAAATTTCAAAATGAAAATGGACACTTTATGCTCACTTCCAACGAAAACATATTTTTTCCCTTAAAATAACACATATTGTATTAATTTTTACTTACGGACTTCTTACGGTTGTTTTGTTGTGCAAACAGTTGTTGCCTGGAGGCAATTTCAGTTCAATTATCAATAGCAATATAAATTACACTTTTTCTTTAAGAATAGACGGTTACATTATCATAATTTCATCGGCTTTCCAAACAGTAAGAGCTGCTGAAATTTGGCCGTTAAATGTAAGGTTGAGCAATCCTCCGGGTAATCAGCGAAGGACGCGAACGCGTGCATGCATTGCCGATAGCTTGTATCATACCAGTGACGCGAAAATGCCTCGCAAAGGTGGATTGTTAATTGCGATGGATGTAATTAAGTTTCTAAATCGTTTTCGTGCATTAGAATATAGAAGAATTATAATTAAAAGTTATTTGCAATATTAGTATTTCGCCGTATGGCATTGTGGACTGTAAAAAACACATTAAGAGCAAACGCCACGTGTTGAATGCAGAATGCGAAATATATAAATTTGTATTTCATTTTAATGGTTGTGCAACTTAATTCGGTTACTTTTTTTGTAAAAAAATGCCGTTATTTTATAATCGAAATGAATGAACATATTATTCAAAGTATTGTCCATTGGAAGCTACCACTTTTCCCCAAGCTTCCGGCAATTGATGGATTCCTTCACAAAGGAACCGTTCATCCTTTGAGGCTAAGAACGAACTAAATCAATTTTTGATTCCTTCAACTGAACTGAAGCGCATTCCAATAAGGGCATTATGCATCGATCAAAATAAATAGTAGTCAGAAGGGGCAATGTCTGGGCTATAAGGCGGGTGAGGTAAAACTTCCCAGCCGCTGATTTCCAAATAGTTTTTAACTGGTCTTGCAACATGAGAGCGAGCGTTGTCATAATGGAATATTATAGACTCATGTTTGGTCCCATATTCTGGTCGTTTTTCGGCGATTGCTCTCTTCAAACGAATTAACTGTTGTGTCTGTACAGATCGCCCGTAATAGAATCACCAGGTTTTAACAGCTCATAATGGATAACACTCGTCGAATCCCACCAAATAGACAGCATTACCTTGGCACCATGAATATTTAGCTTCGCCGTTGATGTTGATGGCTGGCCAAGCTTTACATAAGATTTGTTTCGTTTTGGACTATCGTAATGAATCCATTTCTCATCACCAGTAATGATTCGATGCAAAAACGACTTCTCTTTATGGCGTTCAAGCAGCATTTACAACATGCATAATCGTCGTTCAACGCCTTTTGGCTTCAATTCGTGTGGTATCCAATTTCCTTGCTTTTGGATGAATCCCAATGCTCATAAACGTTTTGAAATGTTTTTGCAAGTTCTTCTTGCGTTTGACATGAATCTTCATCCAGTAATGTCTCCGGTTCCTCGTCTTCAAACCTTTTTGGTTGACCTGGACGCGGTTTGTCTTCAACGCTGAAATCACCGCTTTTAAACCATCGATCCCATTCACAACATGATTTTTTTGTTGAAGCAGATTCACCAAACACTTCTGCAAGCAATCGTTGAGCTTCAGCTGCACTTTTCTTACAATTAAAACAGAAAATTAAAACTTCCTGCAAATGTTGTTTATTTAACACAAATTCAGACATTTTCAATGAGCTCAAAAATAATATTGTTGTACAAAATTTAAAAAAAATGTAACTAAATATGGTTGACAGATATCAAGCCTTTCCAACAAAAAAAAAACAGCTGTCATACTCAACTATTTATAACAACTAACGACCTCCATTTAAAAGTAAGCGAATTAAGCTGCACACCTATTATTATATGTTAACTACGTGAAACATTCCTCAACAAGCAATAGACAATGAGAACTTTTGTCAGTTTTGGAGCAAACATTCCACATTGGAAGTTACCAGTTGCTAACTTCCAACACAGTTAAAGTACAATTTACCATGAGTGAAGGAACCCTATAAAGACGGAATTAGGAAATATGAGAATATGCGTAAGTGACTTTCGCGAATATTACTCCATTAGAGGTAGAACACTCGTTTTCCAAATATGCGAACATGATAACTTACATTATTATAGTTGAAACAGAAATTAACGAAAAAATGAAAATGTTTTGCTATTCGGTGAGGAATCGAACCACAGTCGCCCGCTTGCCGGTCATATGCTCTACAATTGAGCTACCAGGGATTGAGAGATTCAATTATTTAATTACGCCGTGAATCTTATTTGACTGAGTCAACAATGATACTGATGATGATACCGCATTTTCACGTCGGGATGCATCAACACGTAAAAATGAAAAGATACCTAATCACATTGCATTATTTATTTTATTTATAATCACACCTATCCAACCTCCCCGGCGAGGATATAAGCTACTGTAAAACCGAAGGTTTGTTCAACGTTACTTCTAGATTTGTTCTTGTTATTCTAGAGTTACTTTGTTTTATGATAACTTGTGTAGAGCTGTAAACAAACCGCTTAGACCATCACAGTTTTGTATTCTAATAATGAATTTTAAGAAATATATTGCAATGGGTTACTACTGAAACAGACAAAGACTGCTATATACAATGTGTAACGGAAGTAAATGCGTAAAATCTATTAGATGCTGATCATTTCAACTGTCATATTTCAATCAACGGCGTTATATTGATAACATCCCTTAGGTGTAACTCCAACATAGAAATACGTCGGTGTAAACTAGACTTTAGGAAACTTTGGTTTTTCACGTACAACTGTACAGTGTTTACAAAAAATTAGGCAGTATTTTTAATGCACGCTTATATGACTGTGCTTATTGTATGTGTTTCATATTTGCTAGTTGTATAGCTTTTCTTAGAACGATATTCATATATATGTGCTGTAGGCGATATCTACATTATTATATAATTCATCCAATACCAAAATCAAGTGGTATACATAGCATGTTTTATAATTCCACTCAACCGTATGTGTAAAGTTACTGTTAACCACGGGTGACATTCCATCGTTAATGTTGTTTTTGTTGTTCCTTTTATATATATGTTTTAAATGTCTACCTCGTTTACATGCTGGGTGTACTGCTCTGTGAAATTTTAATTGTTCACGATTACATCCTTAATTAATACCGTTATTTTGCTAGGTGTAGGGGGCAGTACGACTTCAGAATACGTAAGGCAAGAGCTGAGAAATGTGGTGGGCGCACGTTCTGGTCAGACGCAACCACCGAACAGTCGGACCCAAAGTCAGTTACTCAACCAGGCTGTTACCCCGGCGGATCTCGATTTGAGTCATAACTTTGACTTGCCCACATCCGGTAAGTTAATTTGAACTTGTCGAATGAGTACAGTAGAGTTGTCGATAGATGGGGCTTAGAGTCTACGACGTTCATGTCGTCCGAAGATTTCAGAATTGGCGAGAAATTTGGACGGCGCGAACGTTAAGAGATGTTCTAATATCGATATGGAAGAAGTCGTTTTAAAATATTGAGAGTTAAAAAGGAAATACATGACGGTAATGTAAACTAGTAAAAAATGTGTATTGGTATTGGAACATCCTGTATAATACTTTGTGTTTTATTTTTGTACAAATACTAAGACATCCTTTTCTTTAGTATACTCCTATTTACGTCTACTTGTTGCTGTAATGTTATTGTAATTCATGAAAAGATATAATTTTCATATTTTCTGTATTTTGTATTATTTGTATTTTACGCTTTTATTTCAAATTTATAATATTCAATGTTCCTTTCAGTAGTACTTTCACTTCCTCTTTCAAATAAGTACATATATTTTGTCCAACTGCTAACCAAATCAATTATTTAATACCAGTATGAACAAAATGGATAAGATCGGTTAAATATTTATAGCATCAGGTGTCCTCCATTCTTATATGTAGAAGACGACTGTTCGACATCTATCAGGTGTATTGAAAAGTCATTGCCGTTTTTTTCCTAATAAATCTACATAATTTTCAATAAAATGGAAAAATTCATTTATTCAAGGCATTGGCGATTTGATACTACACATCTTGCCCATCTTTCAGGCAATTTATGGATGCCATCCCAAAAAAACTGTTTATCCTTTGAGCAAAACCATTTATCGAGCCATTTTCTAACTTCTTCGAAATTGTCGAGGTGCTGCTCTGCAAGCGCGTGTCACATTGATGCGCGAAGGTGATAGTTGGACGGGGCAAGGTCTGGAAAGCATGACGGGTGCGATATTATGTCCCAACTTTGCCTTCAACGCTTCCTTTACCAGTTTTGCTGTATGATAGGCGCGTTATCATGCTGTAAAATCACATTACCGTGTCTTCGGGCCCATTCTGGACGTTTTTCTATCAATGCATGGTCCATATTGATAATTTGTTATCGGGAGCGATCAGTATTAACTGCTTGACAAGGTTTCAACAGTTCGTAATACACCACGCCCCATCAAACACAGAACATTGCCTTGCGACCAAAACGATTAGGGCTTGGAGTCGATGGGTCAGCTTCGCCAGGTGATAACCATGATTTATTGCGCTTAAAATTTTCGAAATAAATCCATTTTTCATCACCCATCACCAGAAATGACTTCCTGTCATACCTTTGAAGCAGCATTTCACAAGAGGATTTTCCATTTGCCTGTCATTCGATCGATGTGGCACCCATTTTCCCATCTTTTGGATTTTTCCTATTGCTCGTAATTGGCCGCTAATCGTTTCTTGTGACACATTTAACGCTTCTGCCAATTTTTTTTTGAGTTTGGGTTGGGTCTTCATCCAATAACTCTTGCAGTGTCGCATCTTCAAACTTTTTCGGTCTACCAGAACGTTCTTTGCCTTACACACCAAAATCACCTCGTTTGAAATATCGAAACCGCGTCCCACATATTTTTATGGTTGCATTACGCTCACCGTAAGTTTCTACCAGCAAACGATGACTTTCTGTGGCTCTTTTCTTTTGATTAAATAAAAAAAGGAATGCATGCCGTAAATGCACTTTTTCAGGCACGAAACTCGACATCTTCAAAGGGGTATACATCTATGACAGTGTTACTTTTGCCAAACGTAACATCTATGGCTCTAAAGCTTGATGTCGGTAGAATAAAATGACATATGTGCCGAATCATAACATTGCATACTTAAGCCTAACGACGTCTGTTAGAAAAATCGGTAATGACTTTCCGATACACATGTTAATGATGAAATACTTGCATAATTAAAATAATCTGTGTGTTTTTATTTAAAAATACAAATTTATTTAATATTAGTATAGATTATCTAATAAATTTAATCTATTTTAATTGGTAACAATCCAATTTTGGCGTCGAACGTATAACAATTTAATTTTTGAAATGAAAGCGACGTTATACATGTAAAAAATAATACAAATACAATCTCCTTTTTACTAATACAGATTACTTAATGAATTTATAATAACATTACAATATATAGTTCTTCCAACAAAAATATCTTTCGCATATATTTCATTCGAAAGAAATTAAAAGTAACTTAGAGATTACAGTATGTCAATTGATGTTAAAAGAAACTTATTCAATTTTTTAATGAATATTTATCCACCAAACCTTGTGTACAGTAATATTAACATTTAGGCTCTGAATATTAGGCTGCTGTTACACTGGGGTTTCTTAGGTTATTATTTACTATACTAATCTCATGGTTTTAGCGTTTCGAAGGTATTTTCTAATTTGATAGAATCGAAGATGTAATGTTCGAAAACTATGCTTGCATTTCGTAATTTAGTTTTCAACTTAGTAAAGTATTTCAAATAATTTATTTTACACTACAAGGTAAGAAAACTTAGGATAAAAAGGAATACCATATTTTAAAGAAATAGAAAAGAGTAATAGTTCTTCACAGCAATAAAGATAATTCTGACTTCTTGTTTTGTTTTAATACGAGGCTAGCCGTTTATATTTGGGAAATAGCAAACAAAAAACATGTTTTGTTATCGAAAATAGTTTTATTGCTTTTCAAAATATTCTCCTTTAAAATCAATGCACTTTTGCATTCGTTTAAACCAATCCGAAAAGCATTGCTACCACTGAGAAGGCGGTATCTCCAAAATATGAGTTTTGAATGCCTCAACTGCCTCTTCCAGCGTAGAAACCCGTTGACCACGAAGTTTATTATTCTTCACGTGTGAGAACAAAAAGAAATCACAAGGTGCTAGATCAGGGCTGTAGCGGATAGCTCACCAATTCAATGTTTTCCCCAGTCAAATATTCAATTGTTTGAACCAACCTGTGAGAGCTCGCATTGTCATGGTGGAGAATGATTTGTCGTTTTCGGTCTGTTTTCCTTATTTCTTCAAATACTTTTGGCAAACAAATAGTTGTGCACCATTCGGAATTGACCGTTCTACAATTCTCTAAAGGCGCGGTTGCAACGTGACCGGTTTTCCGAAAAAAAACAGGCCATTTGTTTTGATGTGCTTCGAGCGCGAACAACTTTTGTTGGTTTTGGCTCGTCTTGGAATAGCCACACAGCCGACTGCTGTTTACTATCGGGCCCATACGCATAGATTCAAGATTCATCACCTGTGACGACTTTATAAATGTTATGTGTAGCACCGCCATTGTATTTTTTTGTATATTTCTTGGCACCAATCGACGCGAGTTCTTCTTTGAGCGGTTGTCAAATTATCTTCTATCCAGTTTGTCCATTATTTCTTCGCAGATCTGCAATATACGGTCTATATCGTCCTCTGTTCCTAGTCATTCCGTAGGAATAATTTTTTTAATCTTGGAGATACTTGAAACCAGTTGAGACCTTTTTTTAAATGGTTTAACATGTCCAGGATATCTGAATTGTGCGCGAATTTTGGACACACGTTCTTGTAATATATTCGCCAATTCTGATCAAAAATGTTGACAACTTCCATTTGGCTTCTACACATATGTACATATTCTCGTAACCGACCATCGCTAAAATTTCGATTCGTTGATTCCATTTGATACGGCATTACGTTGGTCAGGAAAGCGTGCTTCAATGAAGTACAGGGAGTTGATAAATTTAATACATACAAATAAACATTGACCCTATCAAGTAGCGTTTTCAGTACGCACACGCACTAACTGCATAAGACCGTTTAAATATTTGCAGCAACAGGTATGTTTCAGCAGTTTCTTCGTGTTAACAAAAGATTCAGATTTTAAAAGACCTACAAGCTTACAGATCCGTTAAATATTATCAAGCTTATTTTAGTTATGTAAATATTTAATCAGTGGATGTCGAACGGTCGTGTTCTGCTTATAATATCATTCATTTCTCACGTAGAACACGATTTTATGGAGAAGCTGTTGAAATACACCCGATACTTCAAATATTTAATCGATCTTATCTACTTCACTGAACACACGCACTGTAAACTCTAATTACCGATTGTACATGAAGAAAACTATGCATCGTTGTAATGAGTTTCTTCAGTGGTAGTACTAGTTCGCATAGAAATGCTTTTTCATTTGTATAACTCATGTGTGGGCAACAACAGGCCCGCTGTAAGATTTGATCCGGCCCGCGAGATATTATCGTATTATTTCATGTCATATCTATCGCTAAAAATTATGAACACTACCTTAAAACACCACTTTAAAATGCCCCACTTTTAAACGCGGCCCGCGAACGTATTTGCACATTAAAGTTTGGCCCACAACATGTCAAAGGTTGCCCAAACCTGGTATAACTAATCACAGTGCGTTACTGAATCAAGCCGCTGGAAACCAAGAGATTATTATTGTAAATAATGACCATACCTCTTATTTAAATTTAGCCAAAGAAAACTGAATTGCTTTATTACAGTCGTGTGTGTGCGACGCTTCAAAAATCTGGAATCTTGAAATTGTAAATTAACAGATCTTCCATGAGGAAAGTGTGAATTAATATTGATATTACACACTCGCGTGAGTTGAAGTGAATTTGGCAGCGTCACATACATACATTCAAAAATCTAAAGCTAAATAGTTACTCTTGTTTATGGGGTTTTCATATTCTCAATTTTTTTTTTTTCACTATTAATACTCTAATATTGAAAATCTTTTGTTTTGTGTTTGTGTCATTAATGTTTTTTTTCTTTCTTTTATTTTGCAAATAGATTATCGAAAACTGTTCCAAAAAAAATCATATAACAGAGATCCGTTAGTTGTACATATTAAAAAATTACAGTTCCTGGCCAAAATATTAACGCCACCTGCTGGTATAATGTTTTCTGTTGTATTGCAAAGCAAAATAAAGAGTTTAACGAAAAGTATTTATAATAATGAGAGCAGAATACCGCGCAACACGTTTTTGTTATTCTGGTACATAGGTCATGGTCCATGCTATCTGCTTCTGGGTTTCCGGGCTGGAACCGCGTCACTTGTATATCTGCCGACGTTTCGTACCCATTTGCGTTTCAGTGCAGTAGTTGAGCCGTGAAGATGTCCCATACAAATGGGTACGTCGGCAGATATACACTACCGTTCATAAGTATTTGCGCACCCATAAATTTAGAAGAAATGATTAAAAGCACTAGTGAAAAAATGAAAATATATTTATTACATGTACATACATAACTAATTACAGTATCTGGCAGTAGAATTACATATTATATTTAAATTTTCGATTCATCTATGTGACCTCCTTTGTTTTTTTATAATGGCAGCACATAATCGCGGCATTCTTGCAATTAGTTTTGCTAATGTATCCGGTGTTATGCGGACCCAAGCTTCCGGCAGTTTCCTCCACAAATCAGCCTCCGATGTTGGTACTGCTTTCCGGACCTCCCGATCAAGTTCCTCCCACAATAACTCTATTGGATTTAGATCGGGGCTTTGGGGAGGCCATTTCATAACTTCGATGGATCCTTCCGCTTCCAAGAGTTGCAAATAGTCTTTGCATATTTTGGATGTGTGCTTTGGGTCATTATCCTGCTGGAATACAAAATTCCTACCCAAAAGTCTTAATCCTGAAGCAATAGCGTTGGTCTCCAAAATGTTTCGATACTGCTCTTTCCTTGGTATTCCCTCAATTTTCACAATATCACCCACGACCGTACCACCAAACCAACCCCAGATCATCACGGAACTACCGCCATGTTTAACCGTAGGCACAATACATTGCTCTGCCGCACGCTCACCTGTAGATCTCCGAACGAAAACACGTCTTCTGGACCCGAAAATTTCGAACTTTGACTCATCGGTCCACAAGACTTTACTCCACTGTTCAACTGTCCAATGTTGGTGTTCACGAGCCCAGTTTAAGCGTTTCCGCTTATTCTGTTTGCGCAATAACGGTTTTTTCATTGCAATTCGTCCGTACAAACCTGCTTTGTACAAGCGACGTTTGACCGTTGTTACGCTTATTGACTTTGGACGGTCTGCATTGATTTCTGCAGCGATTTCTGGGGCTGTTTTCCGTCGATTTCTTTTGCTTGTGATCACTATTGCACGATCCTCAGCAGAAGTTGTCGCTCTGGGTCTCCCACTCCGTGATTTATTGAGAACACTGCCACTTTCTCGGTATTTTTTGACGACATAGTCTACGGAAGTGTTATTTAATTTTAGTTGTTTCGCAATTTGCCGGTTGCTTTTGCCATCTTGATGGTGCGCAATTATAAGAGAACGCGTTTCAATGTCCATCTCTTTTCTTTTTGGCATATTTAACGATCTTAACAACACTACTAGCACAGGAATATCTCAACGAATACAGAAACGTAACCGAGGGCAATTTCAAAAATCTAACATGAAACTCGCCCGAGGTCATTAAAACACCATTACTAAACTTATCCTTCAGTATCCTTCACAGAAAGACAATTACAAGAACTTGGAGAAACTTTTATTGCGCTAATCCCCAGGTAGTCCCAATAACAAATTTTGGTTTATTGCAGGTAATAAAGTAATACATAATGTTACTTATGCAGCGTTTCTGTAGATTTAATACTTTCCTTATACCTATCCAATATTACAAGAATGAATTTCCTAGAAGCTATGCTGTTCAAATAATTTTATAAAATATGGGTGCCCAAATACTTATGAACGGTAGTGTACAAGTGACGCGTTTCCAGCCCGGAAGCCCAGAAGCAAATAGTGCTTTTATTATCTTCGGTCCATTGTGCCTGTGCAATACAGAAACCCGCGACTTTCCGACGTTATGCAGTTCCAGATCATGACGGATGGTGGACGCTTTACCGTTTTTACTGCGCAGGCTTCACTATATTGCCCAGAACTTCGTCGTCTCACAAAACTCACAAACTGAATCTGTTACCGCCTCTACCACTGATTCGTCACTGAACACACCATAAAAGTTCCAGAATCACACCGGATTTTTTTAGAAAAAAGTTCTTTTTATTAATTAATAAATGTGTATGTATACTTTTATTTTCTCTTACCTTTTCCCAGTCCTCTATTGTGTAGTTGTCGTAGTTTCGACCATCAAAAACGAATTTTTTCTATTACAGCTTTTTAAGCATTTATTCATTATAGCATTTTAAGCCCCCTTCGTACAAACGTCTGCCTGTCCTTTTTCAGAATCTTTTTTGATACTTCTACTTGATCGTCAATTGTTCTTTACTCCTTTTCTACCACATAACGAGCGTCCGGTACTTGTGCTAGGAACATTTTCTTTGATTAAAATAGCAATACGTTGTGAAAATTCTTAGTCTTCCCATATCGTCTAATCGTATCACAAATAACAGCGAATAAATTCGTTGATTTCAAATTATGAAAAAGCAGTACTTCCCTCTTTCGTTCAAACATACGAATGTACAATCGAAAGAACGCGGCGTGTCATCTCACTAAAAAAAGGTAACTAGGGTACCATTGCTACTCGAAAATAAATAAGACGAATACTTTGGCGAATTGCAATTAGATGAGCGTTAAAAGAATCATTCAAATGTTAATAACATCCTGTTTACTACGCGTTTCGAGCAATTCACCTCTCTTCGGGTAAACTTGTGTTATTAATGAAGTCGATATCGTCTAATCGTATCACAAATGAAAACAAATAGACTCTCTGTTTTAAAGTAAAGAAAACCTACACAGTGTCACACAGGAACATAAACTGAAATACTATCGAATGTTAGATGCAAACTTAGGACCTTCTGTTATACAACACCAGGCCATGACGGACGGTAGATGTTTTATAGTTTTTATTATATCGTTTGTCATTTTACAAACTGAATCCTTTCTGTTACCATCTCTAGTTTTAATTCATCACTCAACACAATCCAGAAGTTTTAAAAATTACACCAGATTTTTAGCCAAAAAATTTTTTTTTATTGATGAACATGTCTATCCTTATGTTGTCTTACCTTTCTCCAGTCCTTGTGTAGTTTTCGTGAAGTTTTGTACATCGAAAACGAGCTTTCTTCATTGCAACTGTTAGCTTTAATTTTTTAGCCGAGCGTCTACATTTTATGCCATTCTAACATAATTGCTTGCGTCGATAAATCGTGTTCTTTTTCAGAGAGCATTTTCTTAACACTTCTACGTAATTGTTTACGGTTCTTCTCCTTCAATTTTACGATATGTAGATCAACCCTAATTGTTGTCTTTAAGAATACTTTCCTGTACCCAACAAAATTTAAATATTAATTTTTTATCGGATATGTCATTTACTCGATATCGTCTGATCGTATCACAAATGAAAACAGACTCTATTTTAAAGTAAATAAAACCTACACAGTGTCACACAGGAACATGAACTGAAATACTATCGAATGTTAGATGCTTAATTATTACAACGACCATTCACAGTACCCTTAAAAGAATTATACAATAGATAAGAGAATTAGTGAGAGGATGACGGGTACACAGCTATTACCAGAAACCCCATTTTTTTTCTTAGAAATGCTTACACATGGCATATATTAAAGAAATATTAGCCAGCCATATCTTTCTGTCTTCACTTGTTTTTGAATTACATTAGTTGAAATAAAGACAATTTAAAAACTATTAAAGCGGGGCTAATATTCTGGACAGGGACTGTATTTCATTAAATACCCCCCCCCCCCTTTCTATTCTCTCTGTTTATGATCGTGTTTGTCGATAGTGTTCGTTGTACTGCACTTGAAATTTTAGCCCTCAATTTTCATGATTTACATTGCAACAGACACTATCCGCAACTACATATTGTAATATATACTAAAATATAAGGGGCAGAACGTACGCTTGCTGCTGTCCTTATAGCCGTTTATTGCGTGAAAAAGGAAATTAAATGGCAGCAAGCGTAAGTCTGTTGGGAGTACGTACAATGATGTCATTGTTGCGTGCAGGTGCAAGTGAGAGCCCGAAACTTTGGGGTGCGATAGGGTCAGATATGGGCTCAATGTCACCACAACCAGCAACATCTAGGGTAAGCCATACAAACCACCTGTCCTATCTGCTTGTCCCGCTTGCTGTTTGTTACTAACTGCGCTTGAGTTAATTAAATTCAACTTTTAAAAACTATTCTAAGCCAGATGTGTTAATTAATAATGGCGGACTAACCTCCAGGTTCGCAGTGGCGTACGGCCTCACGCCGGCAAGGCTAATTATGTGCGATTATAAATAAGAGAAGTAAACGTATGTAATTCTAACGTAAGGAATGAATTTAGAAATTTATTAACACCCGTTGCAGTTAACAATCTACCTTTGCAAGGTATATTCTCGTCACTGACATGATTTAAGGTATCGACAATGCCTGCACGCCTTCGTCCCTGTCACTGATTACCCGGAGGATTGTTCAACCTTAGTTATTAATGTTTAGATTTAAACTATTTAACATGTCCACATATTTAAGCGTAGACTTTGAGTTATAATCAGACCAAAGTAAGAAAAGCACGAACATCTTTTTTTGTGAACTTATTTACCATCACTTACTTCGTAGAGAGGGTATACTTTGTCGTAAAAAACGTACAGTCGCTCTCCATTGTAGAAATTAATATACTTTTTATTTATTTCTGTTCATAATAATTAATGAAAGTTACAGTCAACAAAGCACTAACTAAGACGCGTTTAGTTCATTTGAGAACTCGTCAAGCAGAATAGCTTTGTCGATTGTATATGTATTCGTTACTCCCGTAAATATATTTCTTTTTCAATATAATTTTTGCAAGAATTTTTAATTTCATTAATCATCTACTTTAAGGTAAAGAATCAAAACGAAAAGACTGTATTTGCTGAATCAATATTTCAGTTACAAATCAATAATTTTATTAGGTTATTCAGTTACGTGAGCTGAAAAATATTCCGTTGCATACGAGTTCTAATAAAGGCGAAACGTGAATAAAATTATTATTTAATGTTTGAACGGAAGACGTGACTTTCCAGATTGCCCAATGACAAGAAAAACATACAATCGCTTACAAATAATTAATTCAAAGAGTGTTAAGAAAGATCGGTAGGAAGAAATATATGTGTGCTGCTTTATATACTGGCCAGCAGCGGGAGGAGCAGTCACGGCCAGTTTCAGGTTGGCGCTTCACCACGAAGCAACTCCTGAAGAAGATGATTGAGATGTCATCAAAACGTCGAGACGTCGATTCTTTCGGGAACTTCTGTCCAACATCGCGGAGAGCCCAAGAATCTAATATTACTCATACTTACAACCGCGAGAATCTTCGTTCAAACATACACTCCGCGCAACATGAATAGGACCACCCGACTTGTTGCAAGCTTTCGGTGGTTTGAAAAACAATTCATTTACTAAAAATACAATGCAAGTTTGTAATGGTATGATATGGCAAATAAAACGCATTATTGCGCAATAGTGCCTAACGTTATGCATTGGGTGACGTAAGTACCACATACATATAAAATGCACCGCGCCGGTTGGATACGACCAGTATTTAATAGTAAGCTACCGGATGAGTGTCGAGTTACAACGTGTATCCGGATAAACAAACATCTGTAATTAAGGGTATTGTGCAACGATGGGACGACAGAAGTGCTTAAGTATGGAAGAAATTGGAAAAATTAAAGCTTTCCATCAAGAAGGGTATTCCTCAAGGGCTACTGCAAAGAAAATAAGTCGATCACACCAGGTTGTGAACAATTTTATTAGGGATCCCGACAATTATGGAAAACGTTTTAAAGGGCGAACAACATCCGTTACAACTAAGAGAGAACGTCGAGCCATATTACGCGAAGCATCGAATTCGGCATTAACGGCAAGACAAATCGCAAATAACGTTGGAACGAAAGCATCGGTAAGAACTGTACAGAAGTTACTGAAGACCTGTCCGCATTTAAAACGTTTGAAAATTAAACGACGGCCTCCTTTAAGGGAATTTCAGCGCACTTCACGTCTTCAGTTTTCTCAAGCAAAAATGGGGTGGACAAGAGAATGGCAAACTGTTATTTTCAGTGACGAGAAGAAGTTTAATTTAGATGGCCCGGATGGGTTTTCTTATTATTTCCACGATTTACGTAAAGATGAAGTGATTCAGTCACGAAGGCGAGCCGATGTTGGTTCAGTCATGTTATGGGGAGCTGTTTCCTATAACGGACCTGTTGATTTAGTAATAGTGAAGGGCAGACAGAATTCGGAAAAGTACGTCCAGCTGCTGCAACAGGTGAAAGACAAATTTTCCAACGTTATGGCAGGTGGGCCATTTATTTTCCAACAGGATAATGCCAGTATTCACACCGCGCGCATTGTTCGACGCTGGTTTCAAGAACAAGGCATGGAGGTTCTCGATTGGCCATCGCTCTCCCCCGACCTGAACATCATAGAAAATGTTTGGGGATGGTTGTCGCGTAAATTGTACTCCAATGCTACCCAATTCAGTTGCGCTGACGAACTAGAGCAGGCGCTGAAACGAAGTTGGGCGGAACTTCCCGTTGACTACTTGAGAACCCTGTATAATTCCATTCCATCCCGACTATTTGAGGTTATAAGAAATAATTGCAAAAGTACTCATTATTGAACAATAAAGTATTTTGTTATTGCAAACGAATCTTTTATTTTGTAGATTGGTCGAATTCAAGTGGCGTTTAATTAGTCTACTTATTGTCATTAGTAACGTACATTTGCTCTGACTTTTACAAAAATTATATTTGGTACCTACATACATCTTTTTATCAACCCTCTTATTTTCGAAAATAACAATTCCAGCGCGCTACCATGTTTATACCAACTACAAATGTCATATATGCAGTTGGTCCTATTCATGTTGCGCGGAGTGTATTACCTATATTAGTACATACAGTACTGTGCAAAAGAAAGAAGCACCTAACAATATTTTCCAAAACTTATTTACTAAAACGTTTTTACTAGTAATTATTAAATTAATTTAATTTATAATACTTATGCATCTTTTCAGGAACGATTCACTTATGGGTAGAAATATAATCACTAGAAATTTCCAAGTTTATAACATCATACTTCCGCGTAAGGGTGAGATCGACCGCCTGATAAGAGGATTAAAGTAATAAATTTTATCGCACCACAATGCTCTGCAATAAAATTTCTAGGGAGAGTTATTTATCTATAAGATTTTGTCTTTAATTCAGTGGTGGAAACGATACAGAGCGGTTTCATAATCAAATTTATTTAGATTCTTAAAAAACGCGCCTAAGAGTGAAATTTTCATTTTAAGAAAAAATTGTGAGCTGTAAATTGTTATAGTGGATAGAAAATTCCTAGAATAGCAATACTAGACAGAAATAAAATTATTATTTTACACCAAGAGGGATATAGTCAAGTGAAAATATCAAAGATAGTGAAATGAAAGAATGACTGAAACCGGCAGTGTAAGTGACAGACTAAAGAGTGGACGTCCAAAAAGCTCAGTATAGCTGATGCACAGTTTTTAAAAGTTAGTTCCTTAAGAAATCGTAAGAAAGTTAGCGCAGAACTAGCTCAAGATCTTGCTCGAACATCTGGTACTTCGGTACATTCTTCAACAGTAAGGCGATACTTGCTTAGATCAGGCTTGACGGGATGCGTAACCTTGAGAAATCCCTTACTGCGACGAGGTAATAGAGGGAAACGATTAAAATATGCCAGAGACCACGAAACTTGGGGATATAATGAGTGGCGACAAGTACTATGGACTGACAAATCTAAATATCAATTATTTGGAACGAACAGACGTCAGTATGTTAGACGACACCCTGGTGAATCGTTATTAGAACCATGTTTATACACTACAATAAAGCATGGAGGAGGCAATACCCAAATTTGGGGTTGTATTTCGGTAGCAGGTGTGGGTGAAATTGTAAAAATAAAGGGTAAATTAACTGGTGAGAAATACAGAACACTATCAGAAGAAAATGCCATACTATCAGGGCAGCGATTTATTGGCAATAATTTCATTCTACAACAAGATGATGATCCCAAGCATACCTCGAAACTTGCGAAAACTTAATTAACACAGCAGGAAGCAAATGGGTTATTGCAGACTATGATATGGCTACCTCAAAATCCCGACTTAAATATTATTGAACATGTGTAGGATTATCTTGACAGAAAAAAGTTTGAAAGGGGTTCAAAGAACGCAACTGAACTGTGGAACATACTACAGGAAGAGTGGTACAGTATTCCTGAAAATTACATTAATTCATTAATTCGTGGCCGGCTTTTCTTACCAATTCATCATTTGTTTTGTATGCCGCTTTTCTACTTCAAGCAGTTGACATTTTCTCATCGTAGATTCATGATCGATATTATTATTATTCAACGAAACAGCCACTGTTGCTTTTTCCCAATTTTGACATGGTAGCTCCTCAAGTAATACACTGTGGTAAGCCACATTATCCGTTACGATTAAAAAAAGTTCATACAGATTTGGAATTAATTGGTCATTTACCCATCTTGTAAGCTTTGCACTGTTCATTTTACGATGATGATCAGTTATCGCTGTTACCGAAGGAAATATCTAACTTGCATTTTCGATAAATCCATCTATATAACTTGCATGAAGAATTACAAAACGTTTACCACTATATTCTTCAGATTTTCTAACACTCTTCGTGTTCGCATCTTGCCACGATCTTCCTTTATTGCCCTTAGCAAAAGTCCACGTTTCATCGAGAAAGACATCATCTCTTTTATAAGAGGAGGCAACATTCGCTTTGTAATTGCATGAAATGGTATATCGTAGTGCAGCAATATAACTGTTCTGCATTACAGCTATGCAATAATTGTCTTTCACAAATTTAAATCCTAAATTAAGTACCGTTCGAACAGAAATACCTAATGCTGCGGGAACTCTCTCAAATAATGCTTTTCGAAATTTGTTTTCTAAAGCAACAATCAATTGTACAAAATTAGCGGATGATAAAGGTTCTCCGCAGCTTCGAAATATTGCAACAACTTATAAACAAAGTCTTGGCATGACTGTATCTAACTTGTAAATAACAAATGTAAAAGTTGTCTATAAGGATTTTGAAAAGAATATGGTAAATTAGCTGTTAGAACTGTTAGCTATTAAGACAAACTCCATAAGTCAAAAGTCAAAACATTATTTTATCTGTGTTATACGTGACACATGTGTGCATAACACACCGACTCTGCGTACGTCTGCTTCTATTTTTTCACAATTTCTAGTCGAGACGTGGCGCGTAACTCTATTAGAAAAACGTTTGCCAATTTTATATGTTGCGTATGTAAAGGATGTTTCAAATTTCGCGGTTTTTCTTAAAGAATAAATAAAACACATATTTACATTCACTTTCAAAAACTATTTGTTGGTAATTGAAGTATAGTTATGACATTTATATGCGAAAAATAATATCTGCGAAATTGCCTTCTCTTGCAGCTCCACAGACGTCCACTCTTTTGTTAAAATTTTCAATGACATTTTGACATAATTGAGGCTCTATCTCACCAATGACACGAATAATTTCATCTGTCAAAGCAGGAATTGATTGTGGATTGTTTTTATAAACCTGACTTTTCACATAACCCCAAAGAAAATAGTCTAACGGTGTCAAATCACACATCTTGGTGGCAAATTAACATCACCGTTTCTTGAGATTACACGTCCAGGAAATGTTTTTCTCAATAAATCAATTGATTCGTGTGCAAAGTGAGGTGTACCGCCATCCCGTTGAAATCACATATCCTCTAGATCAATATTCATTAATTCAGGCTACAAAAATTCGGCTGTCATCCGACGATATCGATCGCCAGTTTCACCAGCAGCTTTTCCAAAGAAGTAAGGTCCAATTACACTACCTGACCATAATGCACACCAAACAGTAACTCGTTTAGGATGCATAGATTTCTCATGAATAATTAGTGGATTTTCCTCATCCCAGATACGGCAATTTTGTTTATTAACATAGCCACTAAGTTCAAAATGTGCCTCAACGGAAAACATTATTTTTTGAGAAAAATCAGCTGGTTGTTCATAATTAAATTGACAAATGAATGACGTTTCAACTGATCTAATGGCTTCAGTGCCTGTGTTATTAGAACCTTATATGCCTTCAGAGCTAAATCCTTGTGTAAAATACGCCATGTTGTTGATCCACTAAGTCCAAGTTGTTATGAACGTCGTCTAATGGACATTTCACGATCTTCAGCAACACTTTCACGAACCAAACCAATATTTTCTTGTGAACGACCACTACGACTGTATATTTCACTTTTTCGATCTTCCATGGAACCGGTCTCTTCAAATTTTTTAATAATTCGACCAATAGTGCTTTGAGATGGACGATTATGTAAACCATAAAATTCACGTAATTTTCTAAAAACTCTTTTCACAGAACGCTGATTTTCATAAACTAATTCAACAATTTGAACGCGTTGTTGTACCGTGTACGAAGCCATTTTTATAAATGTCATACATCACACTTTTTAAATGCCCACATACCCAGACAAATTCAGTGCGCCATCTATATTTTATTTATTCTTAAAAAAAACCGCGCAATTTGAAACACCCATTATAAACTGACTAATTCGATTGCACGGTACTGTATATATTCTATTATATTATATTATACGATTAATTAGGTATATAGAACGTAATTAATCGGTGTGTAATCATTGTGTATTGCCCGTTTTGCGATTTCTGCAGGGTAATTTAAATAAATATTTTTACTATCATTATTATTGTAAAAACAAAAATAGATGTTCACTTTTTTTTCTTTTAAACAAAAAGCAAAATCTACCAATACATTTGTAAATGTTTCCAGTTATGTTCCTATTAATTCATTTATTTATTTTAATTCCAGACTACTATGGAGGAGGTCCGTCAAGGTGATCACAGTTCTCAGTCCTCACTGTTACAGAAGCTGTTGTCAGATGACCGCGTGTAAATAAAAAAAAATATAGCATTATATACATACTACTAGGTACCTCATCGGTTAAGTACCGCAGGCTGTAATTTAGACAGGTTAGCTGTATCAAGTGCATTACTACGTTGCTTGTTCGATTTTTTGGTTAGGGTAGTGCGGAGCTGAGGAAGGCGTGCAAGGGTCCGAGTGCAATTGTAAATAGAAACACTGGACATGTTTATATTTATATACATATTATATATATATAGATATAATGATTATATTTTATTATTGGACTTGTTTAAATTCAGATTTACATAAATGAAAAAAAAAACAAAACGAGAAACGCGTTCCCCTGTCACCGGCACGGGAACGCTTGTTATTATTTGGATGTGTTTAGTGTTGTCTTCCTTTCAGTGAGTGTTCATGCTACGCATTACCAAAAGAAAACAAAAAAAAAATACATAAAAAATAGTAACTGTTAATATTTTATACATAATTTAAAATATGTTATTTGGAGAGATTGTTTTGTTGGACATTGTGATAGGCAACCGCCATGTTACTGTTGCTAGGAAGTTTTTCCTAGACCTTATTAGTAATAGCATTCTTACTTGATTATTGTCAATTACACCCAGCCACTAAATTAAAATAAAAAAGATGAAAAAAATGAAGAGAAATGAACAAATTGACAGACAAAAAAACATTATTTAATTACACAAATATTTTTTGTACATTATTGGAGTTTTGAAATATATCTATACTACAATAAAACTATAATTTCTATTCGTCGTTTTCTTTATTTACCCCACGGCCTCGAACACACCACACTTCCAAGTTTATTTGCTACAATACAGTTGCGGTTTAAGCCTACCATTTACACAGAGTCGATTAAGCGAAGGGAAGAATAAATTTACTGAGGTAAGTCAAATAAACGAAAAAGTTTACTTTTTTGTCTCTTGCTCTCTTTCAGTAAACTTTCGCCGTGCTATGTCTGCAGTCCACCGTCTTGTAGGACGCCCTAATATTCGGAAAACACATTTAGAAACACACATGGTCACAAGCACCCGAAAAGGGTGGCTGATGAAACCCGCTACCAAAAAAAAACGTAATAACTTGTTTTCTGTGTAACCAACCTGTTCCATTTTTATTTTATTTTATAGATTGATCTTTAAATTTAATTAAAATGGAGAATTGGGACAATGAAACAAGAATTTGGATAGTGCAACGGTTTCACGCTTTAGAGTCCGTAGTTTCCATCCAAAGAGAATATAGGCGCACGTTTGGCGGCACTCCTCCTAGCAGATGGACTATAATGAGGCTCGTGAAGAATTTTGCCGAGCGTGGCACAATCGCAAGAACTGAGGGATCTCGATGGTAAGTCATCGAGATCCCTCAGTTCGGACGCAGGAAACTATCGCTGCTGTAGCTGCTGCCATACAATCCAATCCTCGAGTTTCGACAAGGAGCTTATCTGCTCAAATGGGTGTCAGCAGAGAGTGACTGCAGACAATTTTGCACCAAGATTTAAACTTATTTCCCTATAAGATTCAATTAACAAACAAACTGAACCCAAGAGACTTCCCGATTCGCTTGGAATTTTGTGAGATCATTCAAATGGCGTCAGAGGATGAAAACGTCTTAAACTGCATTTTTATGTCTGACGAGGCACATTTTGATTTAAACGGCAATGTTAACAAACAAAATTGTCGAATATGGAGTAATTCTAACCCACAGATACTCCATCACATGCAATTACATCCACTTCACGTCACAGTGTAGTGTGCAGTTTTTTCAAGGTTCATTGTCGGGCCTTACTTTTTCGAAGAAAACGGTCTTACTGTTACGGTCAATGGAGACCGTTACTTAAAGATGTTGAAAAAGTTTTTCTTTCCAGAATTACGCCGAAAGAGAATCCCTTTCAACTCTGTTTGGTTTCAACAAGATGGGGCAACTTGTCACATAGCCACGCCTGTTATGACAGAATTGCGGCAAAAAGTCCCCAATAAACTGATTTCAAGAAACTCCACATTCCGTTGGCCCAGGTCTCCCAACCTCATTGCACTTGATTTTTTTGTGGGGTTATTGCAAACAAGAAGTTACAAAAGAAACCCAACAAATTTGGATGATTTAAAGCAATCCATTCGAACGGTAATTGAGGCAATTCCCGCTGCAACACTCCAGGCAGTAATGAATAACTTTTTGATAAGATGTCGCACATGTGTCACCGAGGGTGGAAGCCATTTGAATTCAATTATTTTCAAAACTTCATGAATTACTTTAATAAAAATGTATTATTTTTCAAATAAATTACATAGACTTTACCAAAAGTTATTTGAGTTTCTTAATGTAGCAAAATTGATCAGCCACCCTGTATCTCGGGAACTAAGAGCCTCTCGGAGTCCATTCAAACACTACTGGAGACGCATCGATGGGAAACTGCAACGTCCGGTTCGCGAGAAAAACCGGAATCGCCCCGGAAAAGAAATGAATTTTTGCGAAAATTCGAGTGGACAAATGAACGCACCAATTGGAGCGATCGTCGTTTTGTTCCTGTCGACGAGCACTTTAATTTGGTACAAAGTTGGCAGCGATCGGCGGAAAATGCGGGAGCTATGGAGATTTAAAAGTTTTGCGATGAAATTTAAAAATCCGGAAAATATATTCAGTCGACGTTTTGATACTTCTATTTTATGTATTCGAATCCGCTGATTAAAAACGTAACCGAAACAGCGATATCTCTTTCGGTTCTCGAGATGCAAAAACGAAACACGAAATGTCGATTTTCGACAGCTCGCTAATCCTATCTAATGTATTTTGACCCTCTTGATTACGTAAAACACTGAACTTGGAATCGTATCAACGAAAAATCCAATGCACGATTTTCTCGAGCAAGTCTTAAAAGCCATGGGTAGTTTCCGGATCGAAAATTGGCGAAAATCGCAACGAACTTTGACCATCCACTGCGAGCCGGCGCCATATCTCGGGAACCGAGGGCCCCTTGACGACCGTTCGGATAAAGCTGGACGTGTACCGACGCTCGAAATCAACATGTCAGAGGGGGAACACAACTGAAATGTTTGTCTGCATAATATATAAGTTGTTGCACATATAAAAATCCTATGTATTTGAATACATATATGAATAAATTTCTTTTAATCTTGGAAATTCTGAAGTACGAGGGTAGTTTGACAAGTAGTGAGAATGGAAAAAAAACGAATTTTTTAAATACAAAATAATTTCTATTTTTCAATATATTCTCCTAAAAGAGCAATACATTTATTCCAATGGTGCTCCAATGCCCTTATGCCATCTCTAAAATGCGATTCCGGAAGGCTTGCAAAATACTCATTTACGAAGATGATAAGCTCGTCGTTAGACGAAAATTTCTTACCACCTAGTGCCGTTTTCAGTTTTGGAAAAAGGTGGAAGTCGAAAGGGGCTAGATCCAGCGAATAAGTCGCGTGCGGTACTAATTGGACATGCAACTCGTGGATTTTGGACATCGCAACTGTACTGCTATGCGAGGGAGCGTTGTCTTGGTGAAACAGAATCTTTTTCTTTGCCATTCCCGGCCGTTTAGCACGAATCTCAACATTTAATTTTTGTAGAAGTTCTGCATAATATTGGCCGTTTATTGTGGCACCTTTCTGAAGGTAATCAATGAACGAAATGCCCTTTGAATCCCAAAAAATTGATGCCATCACCTTGTTTGCCGATAAAGTAGTTTTCGCTTTCTTTGAAGGTGCAGAACCACGTTCTAACACCATTGTTTCGACTGTTGTTTAGTTTCGGGTGTACTGTAGTGTATTCCGCTTATAAAGGTCCAAACACTCATTGAAAATGCGCAAACGAGTGAACTTTTGATCAGTCGTAAGCAATCGCGGCACCCATCTTGCAGAAAGCATGGAAAGGCCCAATTCTTTCGTAAACATGTGATGTACGCGTTCTGTTGAAATATTTTCCATGTCTGCTATCTCTCTCACTTTGAGTCGTCGATCTTGCGTAATAATATTATGGATTTTTATAATCATTTCCTTAGAAGTCACGATCTTGGGTGCTCCAGAGCGCGCTTCATCAACACAGCTTGTTCTACCACGTTTAAATTTATTTACCCATCTACTTATTGCGGCGGATGATGGAGCATATTCACCTAATGTTTCCCGTAACTCATCTTTTATTTCGGTAGCTTTCATATCCTTAATTACGAAGTATTTAATCACCGCACGATACTCTGCTTTTTCCATTTTAACAAAACGACGTGTTGCTTCTTTTTCAATCAGCTGTCAAAAATAAACTAATCAACCGATTTATCTAAATATCGGAATGTAAACATATAAATAGCCAACCTAAATTACAGTGCATTTGTTTTACCAATTAGAGCGCCACCTATGTGTCATTCTCACTACTTGTCAAACTATAGTAAATATAAAATGTATTGTAGGTTTAAAGAAAATAAATAACTTAAAAGGATCCCCAAGGCGTTAATAATGAAAATTGGGTATTTTATTACCCCATATGGGTCGAAATACCCAAACACAAAGGGACAAAATTTATAATTAAAATTATTACTTTTACACATATCATTGTGGGTGTTTGTATCAATACATATACGTATAACATATTTAATATACATCAAAGAGAAATATAAATCGGTACACACTACAGGATCATAAAATTAAAACCAATAAAGAAATTACACATAGTAAAACCACATGTATAGCATCTTTCGACAGTTTAATTAAGAGGAATCTTCATCTTCTCAGCATTATAATAAATGAATGACCACAAGAATGTACCTACAAGCTCAAATATTTGTAATTGTTGCTTGGTGTGTCCTCAGATATCCACTAATCACATCACGTGTAAAGGTTTGTTGTCAATCACTGTTAGTCTGAAACAAGCAAAAATAATATACGTTTAATCTATGCAAATCAAAAACTATTCAATACTACAGGGCTTTATTTAAATAATACAACAAATAAAAACTAAATGCTAATACTTTGTACTGTAATATATATATCAATTACATTTTTCGTAGGTAGAATAAATGAATGTTAGCAAATTATTGAGGACCTAGAAATTGATGACGATTTACATGAAATGAAGTAAAGCAGATGAAAATATGCCAAAAATAATTGAAAATAAACTGAAGGAAGCGTAACAACTCACTGCAATAAAAACATTCGCTGAAAATATATGTTCGTAATAAACATAAATAAAAACGCAAACACATTTTGGAAGAACAAGCACTTCCAAAAAGTTTTGCAATGTGTCTAATCCAGTTTGTTCTAATTTAAACCAACCATGGTGCTTATTACAAAAACTAGCCATCTGATGAATATACCTATCGTTGCTTTTCAAATTATTACCAACTCTACTTCTCACAAAATTGCATTTAATCAATTCTATTTTTGTCGAAGGTCAATTTCTCCCCTTCAATCCTCGTTAATTTTATTGACAATTGTTTTTAAAAATGCATTTACTTTGTCAAATTTACTATTCAGTATGCATGCAGTTCACTGCACTGAAACTGAGTTTCAGCCCTGAAGATATCCCATACAAATGGATACGAAACGTCGGCAGATATATAAGTGAGGCGGTTCCAGCCCGGAAACCCAGAAGCAGATAGAATGTTGTACACGTTTTTAGAGTTTCCGGCGTTGAAGCGTTCTAAAGTTTTTTGACACCAATCCACCTTAGCTGCTTTCTGTTCTTCGGTCAACAGATGCGGTATCCAACGGGAAAATAATTTTTTTACACACAATTCTTTATACAACATTTTTTGATTTGAGGTCTAATGATGAGTTACCGCCGTTTCTGGTGAACTTGCTCTTGGATAGTTTTTTCGTAAAAAAAATACATAATTTTCAAGAAAATAGAAAAATTTATTTATTCAAAGTATTGGCTATTTGATTCTACACATCTTACCCATCTTTCAGGCAATTTATGGATGCTATTCCAAAAAAAACAATTTATCCTTTGAGCAAAACTTCTTTGAAATTGGCGAAGTGCTGCTCTGCAAGCGCGTGTTCCATTGGTGCGAAAAGGTGATAGTCGGATGGGGCAAGGTCTGGAGAGTATGGCGGATGCGATATTATGTCCCATCCAAGTGCTTTCAACGCTTCTTTCCCGTTTCCCTGCTGTAAAATCAGTTTACCGTGTCTTCGAGCCCATTCTGGACGTCTTTCTATCAATACATGGCTCAAATTGATAATTTGTTGTCGGTCAATCAGTACTAACTGTTTCAACAGTTCGTAAAACACCACGCCACACTGGTTCCACCAAACACAGAGCATTGCCTTGCGACTTAAACGATTTGACCTTGGAGTTAATGGGTCAGCTTCGCGAGGTGATAACCATAATTCTTTGCGCTTAGGGTTTTCGAAATAAATCCATTTTTCATCACTCATTACCATTCGATGCAGTAATTACTTCCCATCATACTTTTGAAGCAACATTTCACAGACGATTTTTCGATTTTCCATTTGCCTGTCATTCAATTGATATGGCACCCATTTTCCCATCTTTTGGATTTTTCCATTGCTCGAAATCGGTCGTTAATCGTTTCTTGGGTCACATTTAACGCTTCTACCAATTTCTTTTTAGTTTGGGTTGGGTCTTCATCCAATAATACTTGCAGTTTCGCATCTTCAAACTTTTTGAGTCTACCAGAACGTTAGCCTTGCACATCGAAATCACCACTTTTGAATTGTCGGAACCACGCCTCACACGTTTTTATGGTCATGCTCACCGTAAGTTTCTACCAGCAAACGATGACTTTCAGCGGCTTTTTTTTTGATTAAATAAGAAAAGTAATGCGTGCCACGAATGCACTTTTTCAGACACGAAAATCGACATTTTCAGAGAGGTATAAATCTATAAAAATTATTACTTTCGCAAAATATAATGTGTGGCTTTGAAGCTTGATGTCAGTAGAATATAGTGATATATGTGTCAAATCATAACATTGCATAATTAAGCCTAGCGATATTTGTTAGAAAAACTGGTAATGGCTTTCCAGTACACCTGGTATATACGCCCTCTAGTCTAACTTCAAACAAAATACAACTAGCGATTTAACTATTAGTTAAGCGCAAATTCCTAACTCATTATTTCTAAGAATTATTAATAGTTTCATGGGAGACGTGTTGTACTGGAGTCCTCATAATATACAGCCGCAACTGTATATACATCCCCAATTAAATTAACTTACAGATTTATATTTTGAAAAATCATTTCACTTGTAAAGAAACACTACATAAAAATTTAGTTCATTTAACAAATTTCAATGGGGTTTACTTTCTTGCAGTTTGTACGATTTTTCTTTGCAAATACATCATCAATTACGTCATACCATTTTAGGCATCAAATTTATATTATTTATTAACCAAATATATCATACGTAAAGTAAGATGAACAGTTTCATATATAAAGAATGTTTGAACATCTATTAATTGGGACGTACTGACTTAATTCAACCTACTAAAATTGATGACATATCGGCAAAGATAAAACATATTAACCACATGTGAAATCATATTTCCTTCTTAAATTTGAATAGTAAGAATATACCTTAATGTCTTAATTATGGGAAGGTGAATTTTCTGTAATGTGTATGTTGAAGGTCTGGCATCCCAAGATGGGTTATAAATTCCTGGGAAGGTGAATTTTCTGTAATGTATGTTGAAGGTCTGGCATTTCAAGATGGGTTATAAATTCCTGGGAAGGTGAATTTTCTGTAATGTACGTTGAAGGTCTGGCATCCCAAGATGGGTTATAAATTCCTTGGGAAGGTGAATTTTCTGTAATGTGTATGTTGAAGGTCTGGCATCCCAAGATGGGTTATAAATTCCTGGGAAGGTGAATTTTCTGTAATGTATGTTGAAGGTCTGGCATCCTAATATGGGTTATAAATTCCTTGTAGTTTATAGATCAGCAAAAACCTTGAGAATAAAGAATTATATATTATTATATTAATATTTTTTTAATGTTAGCATATCTATTGAAGACATTAGGTAATAACTTATTTTTGCCTGTATTTTTGGTTTTAATAAACAAATATTTTGTATATAAACACTTTATATCTAGCTCTGAATATTTAAATAATAATGATATTCAATGCCGGTTAAGCATATCTTATTTGTTGCATGAATGTACAAATACTAGTGAAATAAAAGGCTTTGAGTACATATGATGTTTCTTACTGTCGAACATTATGAGTAACCCTATAAATAATCAAATGTACTGTTTCGCAAAGCGAATTTATATTCTTCTTCGTATGTAATATTTGTTCTTGAAACATTGTATAATTTACTACTTACTAACCAAACTCATCATAATCAATATCATATCAATACTTCATTCTCACTCGATTTTCAATTGCGTAGTTATGCTATCAAAATATCTTCATTCTATTCAAAATGAAGGACAAACAATAACATCTATTAAATGGAGGTACACGAAATAAATATCACATAGACTTTAGAAAATTATTAATGAGGCATTAAAACGATTATTTAAGGACAGTAGTCAGCATTAATTGACTTTATATGGATGCCAATCAAGCACTAGTAGGGTTATGAAATTAAAATTCCTACGTCATAATGTAAAGGTAGCGCCACCTCTTGTAGTATATCTAAACTTTTATCAATGTGAAGGTATAAATAATTTAGAGTTCTACTTTGAATACCATTGTCAAAAATTAATTTATGATTACAAAGCAATTAAATTTATTTTCTATAATTCAATATGAAATTGTAAAAAATAATTTGAAGCTGATATAATTACTTTCTGTAGTATATTTTTAAAACATGGTAAAATAGTAAAACTTTCGGGAGGGAACAAAATGTTAATAAATTGAGTAATGGAAAAATTTGCTTCCCATGGCCAAATTTTTTATGTGTTTTTCTAGAGAAACAATTATTGGGCCTGTGAAAGTGCATATTCTGGTTATTAGACAATGCTATTGATGAAATGAAAATTATGTAATATATTGTAAAATTTACACTTACACACTTATAAATTAAAATAGTTATTTGCTGTAATATATTCCTAATATACAGCATAATAAATTATACTGTAAAAAACCAATTATATGGATTATTTAAAATATTAAATGGGTCATTTCAGAATATTCAAATTTTTGTCAGCATCTGTCGATACAGACATTTGATGATTGAAAATTAAAGTGTCTGAAATGGTGTACTTCATTTTTGGGAACTGGTGTCACCTACGAAACTGACTTGTGTCCCTAAATCAGGTTTAGAACAAAAAGGGTGGAAAAAAAATTTAAACAAAGATTTTGTAATGTCTAAACTTTGAAATATCATTTTGGAGGTAAAAAATACACAAGTTTTACCATTAGATCAGGCACAGTTTTGTCTTCTAATAAATTTGGCTGAGGAAGTTTTATGTTACGAAACTGATTGAGATGAATAAAAAAAATTTAATTTTGCCACAAATTTATTTAGAACTGCTTATCAATTCTATTCAAAATTTTTATATCCAGCTTTAATTCAAGTTATGCATTAACCATCATAAACATTTGTTCTGTTTAGGTTATTTGGATCATTGTATGGTTATAATGAAAATGGATATTACAAGTAGCCTAAAGAAATTGCCTAAAGGTAATATACACACAGAAAATAAGAAAAAAGTTAACGAAATCAAATCATCAATGAACTAATTAACTGTCACGTGCAAATACTATTTTTGAGTAAACTTACTGTTATTTGTACGTTATCTCCTGGTGTATTTGAAAGAACTCACATGTCTAATCTCTTCAACGGAATATCTATAACTGAAACAGTTGCCATTATTTTGTTGGTCCTCCTTTTTTTGCATTCCACAACTTGTCTGGCCCCAGGCACCTTTCATGTGAATCTCTCTTTAGGTGTTCTACAAATATTCCTTAGCCATTCTAAATGTCTTTTCTCAATTACATCTTCAAGGACCTCTATTCCCAACCGCTTCCTATGTACCTCATTTCTGCTCTTGTCTTGTTTTTCCGTGTATCCTTCTCAAAAATCTCATTTCTGTTGTGTTCAATCAGCTTCTATCTTTATGAATGGTTGCACAAACTTCACGACACATTAATATTGGTTTTATCACACTCTTTTAACCACTACCATTTTTGCGCTTTGTGTAATTTCCTGTTTTCTGGATAATGGAATATTTGTCATATTAAAAATCTTTTCCTGTTTCTCCACTTTTATAATTTTAACTTTGTCTCTGACGTTATTTAATAATCATTCCAAGAACTTTGGGACGCCTACCCATACTCAACACCAAAAACTGCCGAAAATGCAGAGGCTGCAAAGATGGCGCCGCTAACATTCCTTCTAATAACTTTTTTTAAGCAAACTCTTTTAAAGCCGAAGTCTTAAGAATAAATGACTGTAAATAATTGTATTAAAATACATTTATTTTCTATGAATAGATACAGTATTATAAGTACAAATTCTTTTGTATATTTGCAAAATAATTTAATTTTCTCAGCGCCATCTAATAACTACTGTACAAAGTTCTATGGGTCGACACTTTAGTTTCAAACCCAAACTTCATGTTTGTGGGAGAGAACCGACAGAAGTTCAGACAATGCATCAAAGATGGCGCCACACAAATAGTTTTTAAATTATAATTTTTTTTGATGTTTTATATTACATATTAGTAATATATTAATGAAAAATTGACGATTTAAATTTTTCTAAATTTCTTTTCGTACTACAAACATTAAATTCCTAATTTTCATTTCAGTAAACTGTTTTTTCCAAAAAGTTTAGACACTGTATCGGAGATGGCGCCACAAACTAATTTTTTTCTTTCGTAATTAAATTTTTTTGCAGAATATATAAAACATGTTTAAACTATAATGCAGAAAATAATTAGGTCAATTATTTTCTACAATCTAATGCTGCATTATTAAAATAAATTCTAATTTTCTAATATTCACGAAATAATTTTTTTGTCTCCTTAGAAATCAAGAATATAGAATCTAAATAATTTTATTTATTGCTAAATAGTACCAGCCAACAATCGTAACATCCTCTACTTTACTATTTTCAAGTAAATTCTTTTATACATGATTAAATTAAGTTTACTTGGTGACTTCTTTTTTTTAATGGAAGTTAGTTTCGATTTAACTATTACATTTTTAATTTTACCCTTTGAAGACGCATAAGTTGAATCTCTGAAAACTTTTTATAACTGATTACGTGTTTAGTCTTGGGGAATGTTTAAAAAAACCCTGAAATGGCTTTTAATTTCTGGACCAAATGCTAGGAAAAACTGCCAAAATGACTAAATATCTTGTTAAAAATCAAAGACCTAAAAAATCCCTGCTTTATATACACTTCAAAAATGGATTTATATTTCTGAACTAAGGTAAAATAAAGAAATTATAGCGGGAAATACAAATACCCTTTGATATATACTGAATTCTAAACATCGACATTGCAATAATCCAATACATTCCTCTGACAAAAATATTACTTGCCAAAACAAACTGTATTTATCGCCGAAAACGTTAAAGAAAACATTTAATATAATACAAACATTTTATTAATGAAATACTTACTGTCGTGTGTATGCGTATGTTGCTAATGTAAAATATATATGAAAACGTCGATTAATTCTTCTCTGTAAAGTGGGATAGTGGCTCTGATATTTTCCAAAATATAGGTTTAGGAATGTTCACCATTTCAATCACTAATCTTGGTATATTTGATACTCTCAGGTCACAACACTTCAAACAGTATCTAGAGACGTTTAAATTCTTGTGTATATGTCATCCAAAATGCCTGTAAAAACTAAAAATT
The DNA here is from genome assembly GCA_031893035.1 of Dermolepida albohirtum. Classification (NCBI taxonomy): domain Eukaryota; kingdom Metazoa; phylum Arthropoda; class Insecta; order Coleoptera; family Scarabaeidae; genus Dermolepida; species Dermolepida albohirtum. Next base: position 108,112 of record JAVIWB010000285.1, on the reverse strand, counting down.
TATTACAAAATAATTTTCGAATTTACCAATATAGAAGGACTTAATTTCCATGTAAATGGACATACCTTTCTTGTACAGTACTCACCTCACTAAACCGTTCAAAAATAATCTTTGAACATCAGAAGCAAGCACTTTTAATTTTTGCACTTTCTAGCTTCCTACTAATTATAATAATGCATAGGTAAGGTAGATCTTTTTTATTACAAACATGATTTGACGGGAAATATGACTCGATTATTAACATCTCGAAAAACCAAGTATTATGTCTGTTATTTAATTTAAAAGTTACAATGTGAATCATATAATATATAAAGACCTTAAATGGACAAAATATTTGTGAAATTTTGTCTCTACTAAGAGAAATTATGGAAAATAATTTTCAAGAAACGCACTACAATTAAAGATTAAAGCGCACACTAACACACTAACAAAGTCGTTCAGGGAAGAATTGGACCAATTGAGATTTTGGGTTTTGTGTCGGTCATCTTATTCAATAAATCTAACCCTCAGTGCCTTCCATTTAGTCCCAACAATCAAACTATTTCTCGGAAAGATGTTTTAGACATATGAGAAACTTGTTGCAACGGTGAAGCAGTATTTTGAGGATCTTCAAAAAGTAATTTTGATAGAGCCTGTGGTTAACTTAATCACTTGAGGTAGATATATAACCCCTTTCCACATTAATTTTTGTATTTGGACAACTAAGCTGTCATCATCAGCAGACAATGAAACAGTGTCGGGCCTGGAAAACTACGGCAAAAATCCGCACGAAACAAATTCAAATTCCGTACATGATGTGTAGCGAAACACTGTTTAATTGTGTGCCGATGATGACAATTTATCTGTCGAAATACGTACACAGAATACGAAAATTAATATGGAAAGGGGTTATATATCAACCTTAAGTGATTAAGACCTTCAGAAAGATCATTGCAAAAATAGCATAATGACATTTCAGCATTGCTGGTTCAAGTTTATTAAAGTTGTAGAAGAATATATTGAAAAACATTATTAAAAACTTCGTTCCCAAACTCACTTCCCACTATAAATAATAAAAATATATTGAATAAGTAGGTGAAAGTTTTTTTGAACACCATATGACACTGGATATTTTAGGGAAAACAAATTGCCCGATACCATTACTGTAGGCTATTTTTAAAGACGATATTGTTTATTTTTACATTGTTTCGGGAGAAACTATTTTAAAAATAATAGAAAGTGTTTCCTCATTAGGATGAAAGTCCATTATGCGTTTTTATAACAAGTTAAAAATAAGGAACAGAAGTAAATAAAAACTACAGTCAAAGAATTGGATTATTAATTGTTCACAAAATTGCATCTATGAAGATTTCAAGTTACGTTTTACCTAATTGTTTACCAGATTTATTTTAAAGTGACCACTTATTCTACAAACTCAAACTCTTACTTGCCGGAAAAAGGTTTCGAACAGATGAACTTATTGCAGTGACTTAGCAACGTTTCGTGTGGTCTTCCATCCTTTAACATCCAATCAATAGCCTTTTCAAAAATTTTGCTCATCTAGAATTGAAATACTTAACACTAACAAGTACACAACACTTTTTATTACAGTATTACAGATACAATAGTAAGTATTGTTTATTTACTTCAAGGTGGGTAAACTTTGGAAATAAAAACGCAAATAAAATGCAAGTAGTAGTGCACTTGAATGTCAAACAAATTTAAAAGTTGTTTTTTAGACACATTACGTGTGCATTACTATGTTGCGCGCAATCAATTTAGACTGATGATTACACTTTATTGCGGATAACATTTCAGTACAAATAGTTGACTGGTAACTTTCTAACAGTCAGAGAATGTTTAAACACTCAGAATTTTTAAGCTAAAAATACACTCTACATCGATATAATAACTGAATTGAAAAATGTAAATCTGCAGGGGACGTGCAGCAAAAAAAAACCAGTCAAACTGATTAAGATAATTCAACAGGTAGGTCCAAAGAAAAACAAAAACTAAATTCTAAGATAAATCTTTATAAAAATTAAAAAAAGAGAGGAAACGGAAAGAGCTTTAAAATCATTTTGTGTCAACTGCAATTTTACTGCACACACCCAGTAAAAATTTAAATTTATCACATTGGTTATTGCTTACCAACAATATTTCATGTGTTTGCGTGTAATTCTTAAGTTGACATTGATTAACTAAGTATTAATTAAACATTTTTTTTTTATAAACAGATACACGTTTACCTTTTCTTTCTATTAATATTTAATCTCGTAATATTATATTAATATAATTATATAATAAACAATTATTAAGAAAAAATCTTTTTTTTTATTAATAGATAATAAATAAACTCTGCAAGATGATAATAAAAGCAGACCATTTACATCATACATTATATGCCTATGAACGAAACAAATGGGGTACATATCACAATATAGAATAATGAAGTTACAACAAAACAAAAGATAACAAGAAAAAAGGAACTCCAACAACACTTATTTTATACTGAGTCTAAACGAACGCTCCGTAACAAGTAAATTACTCTTCACATATTGACAGCACATCATAACATACAATGTACGTACATACATTATACAAATATATATAGTAGGAGACCCATTATAAAATAAGTAAATTAAATTGAAACAAACAACAACAAGATTTAATTTTATGTACAAAAGAAGACGACAAAGTAGGAGGAGTAGTGCTTTACACTCATAAATATATATATATTTTGTTTTGTTCAATGCGTTACGATTACAGAGAAGCTGTATTTTGAGGACACGAATGGGAAAAGTGCAGCGAGTCACTGGGAGCAAATTCTGTCAGAATTCCTGACTGTATCAAACTCATTCCTAACCATCGTTTTACAATCTAAATGTATCAACTGATAATATCACATTAAATAATGAATATTTTTCTCCATGCTCCGGGTGTGATGTAACGAACAATTAATTACTATATTATTCGAATGAATTGAAAAAAAAGAATGTGTAAAAATTGTAGCGAAATAAACTAAAGTCAGTTATTGATTTGAAATTATTGCATTTTATTCAAAGAGAAAGTTTCATTTGAGTCTACGATTCACTTTCTTAATGCAGCATGTTCATAAAAAAAAAAGGCATGATCTTCTGTGGAAGGGCAATTTATTTGTTTTTAGTATATTCAGTACAATTTTGCTTTTTATATCAAAGTTTATGTTTAGGATTTTTATATAAACCGATACCTCTTACACAGCAATACGCAAGAAATATGAATTTACAATTCGTTAGCAAAATTATTAGATAAGATGTGTGAAAATACTATAGAAAACAATCAACTTCTTACAAGACGTGTATTCAACAGCAAAAATTGAGTTAAAATTGTGTATATAAATCAGAAACAATAGTGAAACTAATCTGGTACGTAGACTTTCGCGGTCGTGGTCCATGCTATCTGCTTCTGGGTTTCCGGGCTGGAACCGCGTCACTTGTATATCTGCCGACGTTTCGTACCCATTTGTATGGGACATATTCAGGGCTGAACTACTGCACTGAAAGTGCAGTAGTTCACTTTCAGTGCAGTAGTTCAGCCCTGAAGATGTCCCATATAAATGGGTACGAAACGTGCAATAGTTCAGCACTGAAAGTGCAGTAGTTCAGCCCTGAAGATGTCCCATATAAATGGGTTCGAAACGTCGGCAGGTATACAAGTGACGCGGTTCCAACCCGGAAACCTAGAAGCAGATAATAGTGAAACTATTTCTTCTATTGTCAGTAAAATTTAGAACTCTGTGTAAATGTTATAAGAATAAAAGCTGCTATCTTCAGTAGAAAATAAAAGAAAAAACCAAAAATAAGAACATTGTTTCCACTTCATTCTGAAACGAACAATTTATGAAGCATTTTAAATTTCGTGGCAAGAAAAATTTGCTAATTTATAATCAATCTTTTTTTTAACATGATTGCAAACAATAGTCAACCAAGTTCAGCTAATCACATCAGTACTGATGACAAAGAATAGAAAATTCTAGTTAATTTACCAAATAGAATGTACTTACTTGTTGTTACATCACACCAGAATCATACTGTGCATAAAGCAAATCGTTCGTTTGTATATCGTCGTATCAAAAAATGTTATGACTTTCGATCAAATTCTCTTTTTATTTTTTAAATTCTAATTAACTAAAATACCACTAAACTAGTTTGGGCATGCTATTGGACCATGATTTGTAATTGATAATTTTGTCTTTTTTTTTAAATAAATTTTTTTAAATTCCTTTATTAAACTGACGAAAAAGGAAACACAATGCAGGCCATTTTTGTATTTCTATTAGAAGATGACAAGTAGGTGTGGTACGAATATATATCACAATTCCGCATTTGTATTCAAGATATGTTGTACAGAATTTTCGTTGCATATTAGAGGAAGCAGACAGAATGAAAAATGTAAGATCTTGTACTTAATTGAGTCGAATATTTAGTTAACGACTATGATATTTTATCTGCATCTGTTTATAATTAAATTTATTGGATACAGCAAGTTGTGACAACAGGGATGTCATACTAAAAAGTAAGCATGTTCTTGACTCAACACGATTATATGAAGCAGAAATATGCAGGTAGAGTTCTTAAGGTTTGATCGATTCATTGATACCACACACTTATGAAAAACGTAGAATGGTCTTATGAATCATCACCGATTACATGTAATGCTTGAACATCTTCCCTCGTAACTGGATAGAATTCGATATAATTCCAATTAGATGAGAGACTGGTTTTAAGAAATTTTATTTGTGGGATATACACCTTTAAACATTTCAAAAATGATTTATATGATAAATGTGCAGAATTAGTAAACTGACTAATTGATTAAGGTAGATATACTTGGACGTAACTAATGTGAGACACCGTAGACAGATTAGAAATGTGTAGTCATTGTGGGACTGTTAATTAAATTTAAAATAGGACTGAAAATGTATGAATTACTAGATAAAGAGTGTACAAAGATGTAAAATGAATTTAACATAAAAATTCGAAGCGAACAGTATCACAATTCATTTGAAATACCGAAAATACTAGTTACTGTTGGTATAATACAAAGCCGAATATTACAGTTGGACTTACGTTTAATATACTTGCTTCCTCGAATACTTTAAATCAACACTAATTGCAACATATTTTGTTTACGAAAATAAGCCAAAAGAAGCAATAATAATGCAGTCCTACTCAAAATTATTTCATGCCTAATATATATATAGATATACCACCACTTCTTTTGATTTACTTGTAATATTTCGTCATCGTACGAAAATTAAGGAAAAAAAACCGTACTGTATACGGTTCATACATATTTTTATAAAAAAGCATGATACCCTTTAAGTTTCCAGAATGTACGCCATCACGTCGAAGCTTCTGGGTCGCTTTTCTATATTTCAATTTTTTTTTTCGTTACCTATTTGAAAGGCGTATTATTAAATATAGAGAATGAGTAGTGAACATGAAATATACAAGATATATAAATACATTATTCATATGGACTTACATATATATACACATATACATAGAAAGTATCTAAAATTATATGGTGCGAGTTTCAGTATGTCACACTGTGTTTCAATATATGTATATACAGGGTGATACGCTAAAACTAGCACCATTTATACACTAAATAATATACAGGTATATTAAAAACTACATTGTATATAATGTAACCATAGTAAACGATATATATATGTATATATATATATATTTTACTCGACTAGAATCCAGCATATGTCATTATTAAGTCCGTTAACATTTTCTCCAGTCGAAGAATAAATTTTTCACATGCTCTTGCTCACCCGGAGCAATAATTAGTATATGATATTGTTAATACAGGTAGTATTTAGACGTTACAATAAAGACTGGTGAAAATATTTAGAAAAACAATAAAAAAAAAACAAGAATACAGTATTGGAATGAAATCATAAATCTTCTCAGAACCTGGCCGTGTTTTTTATTTCCTATCAGAGGCCAAGTACTACTATGCTTAATAGACATTGATGAGGAGAAATTAAAAAAAGAACTGTCGCCGATCATCAAAATTCGATTCTTGCGAATTTTTCTTTTGAGAAGGAGGCGACTTCGATGTGTTTCGTTGCCGTGTTGTCGTTTTTGAGTTGCATTAACTCAGTTGTTCCGTCGCGAATCCGTACACTTCCAATACACGGATTTCAAAATCGCCGCTGGGACACAGTGGAGGATTGTTGAACGTTTGGCATTTGTCCGTTTTGCCAAACCTGATGTTTTCGTCCATCCAGATAGCTTGGCCTCCCCTATTGGAAAAGACAAACGGATTTGTTTATTTAAATGCAATACACGTCAATATAGAAAGATAAAAGTTAAGAGAGTGATTAGATACATGGAAAACGACAAAATCATCTTGAAGACGAGTTCTTATTACGACGAAACACATTAAATAATCCTGCTTTTCTTTAAATTGCGTATTTATTGCGCATCTCTATACACCAATTCGAACATATCGAGCGGAAGATTAGGCATTTTAAATCACAGACAAGAGAAAAGACTGCAAGTGGTTGAAATAAGGTACCTTCGAAAACTTGCTAGCTTCAAAATGATAGATAAGCAAAAAACGATATTAGAAAAGAGCTAAAAATAAAATCACCGAGACAAAAGACTAAAGATGGAAGCATATTAGTTAGAATGAATATGAAGGAGAATGAGAAGGAGAAAGTGGTAAGAAAGAGCGAGGAGAACCAGAACAACATGGAACAGTTGTAATTGATATTTTAAATAGAAAAGGAATGATAGGGGAAGAAGCAAAACAAGTGGCCAAAATAGAAAAGAATGGTGTGCCTTCGTAGAGAATTGAAGAGAGAAATGAAGAAAACCAGGTGACGGTGATGATGATTTATTGCGCATGAATCATGGTAATTATATTAATATCACTTTCTTAAAGAAAACATAAGAAAAGAGGAGAAAAATACGTAGTTTTACACTCAAAATTACAAAGTAATTTGAAAAACTGGATTATTGGGAAGTTGACACTTCTTTTATAGTAAATCAGTATATTATTATTCATTTATACATTGACCATTTTGGTCCAATACATTTTGTCATCTTTCTGGTAGAAGCATGGTTTCGCGCTTATGAAGCTTGAACCAAGTAATTTTTGACGCTCTGTCTTTTTCCATCTACAGAATTATGATCGAAATATTTTTATATTTATATTTTTCGATATCGACCGTAATCAGAGGGTGCTAGATTTGACGACTGTATATGGAAGATGTTCTGAATTAATTGTGAAATTGTCTCAAAGAAGCTCAAGCAAAACAAAATTCTTGAAACTTCACCAAACAGAGAGAATTCTTTTCTGTTCCATAATCTTTTGTGTTCAAGATTGTTGTAAGCAATCCTTTATTCATCTCCAGTTATGATTCTCTTCAGAAATTGAACATCTTCTTCACACTCAAGCAACAAGTCTAAATATCCAGCTTTGGTATGAAATCATGTCGTTTTATACCATTATAAACGGTCGATATCGAAAAATATAATCTCGTAGCAGTTTCTCGTATTGTTAATAGGGTTTTGATTCGATCGATAACTTTACTCTGTCTTCGTCAGCTTCGATTGCTTTCCTGAACGAGGTGCATCTTTTATTTCGAAATTACATTTTGAGAATCAGTTTTGACACTGACGTACTGTTAAAGCGTCTTCTCCATTAACTTTACACAACTCACAACGAGAAAGCGGAAAATCATTTGGTTTACTTATTTGCAAGTAAATATCAAAACCTTTATCAGCGTGGAATCATGCTACTATCAAAAAGATGGGATCGAAATGGTCAATATACAATTGAACAAAATACACTTAGAAAAATTGTCTTTTACTTCTATGGAAGAGAACAACCCAATGCATACATTTGTTTTATGTAAAGTATACTATGCTGTATGTTTCTTATGGACAGCAGTGTATACAGTTTCAATAAAATATAAACAATTATCAAAATTATCCTCGCAACAAATTACTAAAAATGCTGCCGCAAATTGTGTTTAAAAAACATGACATTTTCCTGGCAAGAAGTGTAGACGTTCTAAAGTTATAAGTTAGAATATTTAGTTGCCAAAAGAATGTCAACAACATATAAAGTATAGGTTACACAACAGTACTGGCATAATAACAAAAAAATTCATAAAATTACATGCACATATACACTACCGGCCATAAGTGTTTGCCAATCCAGAATATAATAGGAAAACACGTTTAAATTCAGATGCCCACTTTTTAACGGTTGACATCGAAGGAGCAGAGTCCCCGTACACTTTTATCAACTTCGGATGAATTTCCATAGGGGTTAAACCATACAAAACAAAGAATTTTATAACAGCACGATATTCAAGTTTATCCATTAAAAAAAATAACACGCACGACGTCTACTACAAAAATTCTTGCAAACAAACTACTTTAGAGAACAAGTTGAAAGTTTTCATATGAACTAAAGACACATGCAGCCATGCAGGAAACATAAATTTCTGTTAATTGTAACGCCATCTCTGTGTCAGGCCGAGAACTTTTCACCTTTCCCACGTATATATATATATAATCGGTCTCCCATCTACCTTCCGGTGTAGGGGTTAACATTACAATATACAGTATGTCGTATGTACAAAGTCTCTCCACAAACTCCTACCCTTGGCTATCTATCTAGCAACAGACATTGATTGTGCTCTTCTGTGTATGGCCTTTGCTATTAATTTTTCCCATGTTTGTTTCGGTCTTCCTGGTCGGTCCTTGTTTTGTTTTTATTCTAGCTTCAAAAATCCTCCTTGCTGGTATCTTATCTTCCATACATTGTAAATGGCCCCACCAGCTCAGTTGCTTTTCTTCAATATATTCCGTTATAGAACCTATATGTAACTCCTCTCTTACGTCTGTTTCTTTTTCTATCTTTCCGTGTCATCCCTTTACTGCCTCTGAGGTATTTCATTTCTATTGCTTGCACTTTACTCTTCAAGCTATTCGTGAGTACCCATGTTTCACTTCCATAAGTAAGAACGGGTCTGTAGATCGTTTTGTAAATAGTCATCTTGGTTTTCGTGCTAACTTCCTTCTTCCAAATTACAGTAGTTCTCAACGAATGGTAGAGTTTAGATGCTTTGTCAATTCTCTCTGTTATATCCATGTCTTGATTACCTTTTCTATCGATTGTTACCCCTAGATACTTAAAATTGTGAAACCTGCTCTATTCTTTGTTTTTGATATATATGTTTAGTGTCTCTGCAGTTTTTTGCGATGTTATCATTACTCTCGTTTTCTGTGTGTTTATTTTCATTCCATACTCCTTCAGTGAGTTGTTCCATATATCAAGATTGTTTTGGAGGCTTTGTTCACTATTTGCCAATAACTACCAAGTCATCCGCATATACGCACTCAGAGATGTCTATCGGCTCCATGTACCTGTATCCTATATTTAGTTTTTTTTAATGTGCTTTTGCAATTTTTCAAAACTTCATCAATGAATATGTTGAATAGTGCCGGGCTCAGCATTCCTCCCTGTCATAATCCGTCTATAGTTACAAAACTTCCAGAGGTTCTGTTATTACTAATTACATAGTTGATATTTTCTGCGTACATACTTTTTATGGCTTTGATTAATCTGTCGTCCACTCCTCTTCACTTGAGGATTCGCTATACTATTTTCCTAGGGACACGATCAAAACGCTTTCTCTACGTCTATGAAAGCGAAGAATGCTTTTGTCTTGCTCATTAAGGTTTTCTATATTATGTTTTTTATCGTGAAGATATGATCATTTGGACTTCTTCCCTGTCTGAAAGCACTCTGAGCATATCATTGATGTGGTAAGGGGCTTTATTTACCTTTCCTGATTATTTCAATTAACCACAGTCCATTACAATTTATAATTTGTGAAGCATTTCTTCTGCATTTTCTAGCTCTAGTTATATGAATGTATATGTTTTGCGCTTTACTTCTTTCATGTTTTTTTCCAGATAGAATAATAGAAAGTATCATTAGTATAAGGTAAAGTTTACACACACTAATAAATTATCCACACAGTAGCTCGTAAACAATAAGTAACCTAATATGGATCCTTGCGGTACTCTTTATAATGGTTTCATTAATATTTCTTTAAAGTAAAATTGTATACATAGAAGTCAATATTTTAACTTAACAAATATTTATTAATTGACTTACAAAAATTAGTTTGAAATTCTTCAACACAAACACTTACCCCCCACCGATGGTAATCATCTTAGCGTCCGCTGCCATGAACAACTCCGCGCTGTGTTCGACATTTTTATCAGCGTCCATACCGACCCATGGATACTTCGCTCTGTCAGGATATAGCGAGAACAGGAAGGTCTCGCCAGTACCGAAGTAGGCCTGTCTATTACCCCTATCATCTTTCAAATTCCTCTCGCCCCATCTCGACGAACAATATGCACCGAAAACCTAAAGCAAATTTAGTAATTTTCGATTAGCAACTTTCAAATATATGATGACCATGTTTTGCACCTTCAAGAAGGTTTCGAGAATTTAATACGCGACTGGAGTAGGACATATTGAATAATTTTATCTGAAGATAAGGAATATTGTTTTTAATAGCAGTGCTTTTAAAATACTTACAGATTTGACAAAAGCATTTTTATTTTAGTTCAGGTTTTTTTCCTGAAAATCATCTACACAATTTTGTGTCAAAGACTGTATAATTATTTATGAGTAAAAGAAAGGAAACTTTTGTTAGTCTTGTTGATAATAATACGTCAAATTAATGAATTACCAGGGTAGCCGTTTATATTTCGGGCACTGGCGTCCGATCTAATGATTGCATCGTGAAGTTTGTGATTTTTGACAATATATTTACCTTGACAGTTTTATTATCCGGTCGCTATTTCTATTGTTGACAGTAACTTGAAAATTTTATGTCAGCGAAGAAATGGAATTAACTCGCGAACATTTTCGTGCAATTATTTTTCATAACTTTCGGCGTGGATTAACTCAACAAGAATGTATCGACGAGCTGAATTATATGGTGATGAAGCACCATCGAAAACTACAACACAACTACATCGAAAACGTGGACGGTTTCTTTGGACGATGAATTTCGTGAAGGTCGTCCCATAAATGGTGTTGTGTCGGAAAACATTAATGCAGTGTCTGAATTGATAATGCAAGACCGTCATATGACATGCCGTGAGATCGAGGCATCTCTAGGTATTAGTAACACCAGCGTGCATAAGATCCTGCATGAACATTTAGCCGTTAAGAAGCTACATACATATGTTCACGCTAGGTACCACATAATTTGACGACCGCTCAAAAAAAGCCTCGTGTCGATTGGTGTCAAGAAATGCACAAAAAATACAATGGCGGTGCTCCAAGGAACCTTTACAAGTCGTCACATGTGGTGAATCTTGGATCTATACGTATGAGCCCGATAGTAAACAGCAGTCGACTGTGTGGGCATTCCAAGGTGAAACAAAACCAACAGAAGTTGTTCGCGCTCGAAGCACATCAAAACAAATGGTCGCCTGTTTTTTCAGAAAAACCGATCATGTTGCAACCGTGCCTTTAGAGAGTTGTAGAACGGTCAATTCCGAATGGTACACAACTATTTGTTTGCCAAAAGTTTTTCAAGAAATAAGGAAAACAAACCGAAAACGGCAGATCATTCTCCACCATAACAATGCGAGATCTCACAGGTCGATTCAAACAATTGAATATTTGCCCGGGCAAAACATTGAGTTGATGAGCGATCCGCCGTACAACCCTAATCTAGCATCCTGTGATTTCTTTTTGTTCCCACACGTGAAGAATAAACTTCGTGGTCAACGGTTGTCCACGCTGGAAGAGGCAGTTGAGGCATTCAAAACTCATATTTTGGAGTTACAGCCTTCACAGTGGCAGCAATGCTTTTCGAATTGGTTTAAACGAATGCAAAAGTGCATTGATTTTCAAGGAGAATATTTTGAAAAGCAATAAAACTATTTTCGATAATAAATTTTTTTTTATTGTTTGCTATTCTCAAAATATAAACGGCTACCTTCGTAATACGCCTAATTAATGAATTAAAACTTGTTTGAATCGAATGAACCATTCATTCCGAAGGTACAAAACGAAATATAAGTTTCAAATTACATCTCTAACACATTATATTGGGTCTGGGAAAAAGTTCGTGGCGTTTTTTCAGTAAAATTCAACTGGTCCCCGCATGGCGCGTGGACGAATTCATTTAAACCGAATATGCTCCATTATTATCGACAATGTTTCGCCATTTTTTTGGTATCCATGATCATCGGTGAAAAACTTCTGTGGTTTCTGGTCGAAAAACTGAATCAAGTAGTTTTCATTATTCCATTTGATCGAAACAGAATAGTCAGAGGGTGCTATATCCGGACTGTAAGGTGGGTGCATCAAAACTTCCCAACCAAACTCTCTCAATTTTTGACGGGTCATCAAAGAAGTGTATGGTCGGGCGTTGTCATGATGGAAGACAACACCTTTCCTATTAATCAATTCGGGCCGTTTTCTTTCAATCGCCTGGCGTAATCTCTCTAGTTTGCACAGTATTTTAAAAAGGACACACAGCATCACTTTTTTTGGCGTAATGTTGGCTTAGCGAACTTTTTATCCACGATCTTTTACGCTTCCGATTATTAGGTAATCCATTTTTCATTCCGGTTTTAAACGTTTCAATCGATTTCATTCCGTTTCAGCAACGGTCAATCATGTTTTTCACGCTCAACTCATGAGGAACCCATACGTCAAGCTTTTTTTTTTGTAACCAGCTAAATGGTTCAAAACAGTTTTGTGGTCAATGCCTAGCTCCATGCTAATATCGACACTTTGCTTATCTTGTTGGATTTTTCATATCTTTTTCAGTATTGGACACAGCGTGACTTCTTTCACATTGAAATATATACATTTTATCACAAGCCTGCGCAGCCTTCCCCTTATCATAATAATATAGCAGAATATAGAGAAATGTCTCATAATTATTCTCCATTTTCAAGTGCGAATAACTTTACAATGTTTCTACGCTCAAACTAACGTTCGGAAGGTCATCTAAAAAACGAGCCGTCGGTGGTGTCGCTGTGACTTGTTGTTCTTTAGTTATCGGCAACCAATGCCATCTATCGAGAAAAACGCCACGAACTTTTTCCCAGACCCAATATTTGGGAATCGTGACATTTATAGAACCACTTTTATTTTAAAAAGGACTTTATGCTTTCGAGTTATTATATGTACGCTTTTCTTGAAACGTACTGTACATTTTTAAATATACTGTACATTAATATATACATCAGGCCGTGTATTTGTAAAAAATGCAGATATACTTGCACTCACCTCGTTGTTGCAGGTTTTGATCATCAACAGAGTAGGTTCGTGTTGTTCAACTCTGACGTAAAACGTTGTTAGAGAGCACCCGTGTTCCTCCGTCGTATACAGCAGTATCGGTTGGTACATCGTGATTCTAACGGGTAACCATGACCACAGCGTAAGCAACTATCAAAATATACAGTTAATGTTCTTCCCAAGACACACATATTCGAACAATGCAGCATGCAAGACTGCTACAGCCGATGAAGACAAGTATGTAAAAGGTAAACGATTTCCATATGGAATCTTTATATTTTCACGTCGCAGTATCTCCTTTTTAATTCTGAATAAAGTCCAAACGTGTTTCATAATAAGTATGACTAATATGGGAATCGTTTACGCTTCATAAATATAAAATAATAACAAAAAGATGAAGATGGATCGTTTTCCTTAAGTCATGCTTACCCACATTATAAAAAAAATATAATAACAAATAACATAAATGTATTTATTCTAAACGTATGTCCACATTATCACGTTTTCAATGTGCTGCATTGATTTAGTAAAACGATCTCGTAACCCTGAAAACAGACGATTACCAAGAACGGTGTTGTGTTGAAGTTTCTTATTGATGCTGTTTATTATGTTTTGTAAAGCAAAAGGTCATTCATAAGTTTTACAAACCATTTTTATCAGGTCATATAGTTTGTTTAACTATGGAGGAAGAAACTTTTTTCCAACTTGTGTAGTTGGAACAAGTTTAAATGAACTCAAGCTCATTTTTTTAAATCTGAACGTACCAGGTGGCTATAAATGAAAACTTATAAAAGTGACACAAATTTTACAGTTACAGCAAATTAAAATTGGTATTACCAACCTTAGAAGTTGTCGTGGATCAGTTTTGGCCATTAAATTAGTGTCACTTCAAAAACTTTTGAAAACTTATAATACGAGGTGTAGCATCTGATCGATCTTCCCCAAGAGAAAGGGTCAGATCGAAATAGTTCGCCTCGAAGTAGTTAAGGACAATCAAACGACTGCAAGATGTATGCTTGGGAAGCGTGTTTATTTTATAGAAAGTTATTTATCAGAGAAAAGAAAACTAATTGCTAAAAGTAAGATGTTTTCCTGATTACTGAAATCCTTTCCCCTTTATATCGATAGAATGATTGATACATCTTTAATTATATTTTATTCGAATTTATTTTTGCAAAGGGTTCACACTACTCCATTTTCAATGATTGTGAAGCTTTTTAAAATGTAGAAAAAAGCGAATAACACTGGATAACCTTTTAGTCAGATAGAGGTCGGTCCAGTGGCTTCTGAACCAGACGCTAGTGGTTACAGAAAGAAAAAAAATATGTCTTTCTAAACAATCACATTTCACATAGCGATCATCTAAAGACTCTATGCTGCCCTGTTCATTCTTCGTCTTATGATGAATATTCATTGCCGATAAACCTTTCAAAAGCAAGTATTTAAAGATTAAATTCACACAAACCCATTCTTTGACAGACTGAAGAATGAAGGTGCCAAGTTCTTTAGTCTATCCTTCATCTCGTGATGAATATTTGTCGTTGATAAGCTTTTCATGAATAAGTATTTTATGATGAATTTTTCACAAACCCATTTATCAGCAGTGGCGAATAAAAGAGACGAGTTCTTCAAATCGCCCTTTCTCTTATGATGAATATTTGTTGCTGCAAAACCTTTCAAGAACAAGAATTTAATGATGAGTTTTTCATGAGCCCTTTTATCAACGGAGTAAGGAACGAAGGTGCCAAGTTCTTTAGTCCATCCTTCATCTCATAATGAATATTTGTTGTTGATAAACTTTTCAAGAACAAGTATTTTATGATGGATTTTTTACAAATCCATCTATCAACAGTGGCGAATAAAAGAGACGAGTTCTTCAGACCGCCCTTTATCTTGAGATGAATATTTGTTGCTCCAAAGCCTTTCAAGAACAAGTATTTAATGACGAGTTTTTCACAAGCCCTTTTATCAACAGAGTGAGGAATGAAGGTGCCAAGTTTTTTAGTCCATCCTTCGTCCCATGATGAATATTTGTTTCTAATAAGCTTTTCGAGAACAAGTACTTTATGACGAATTTTTCATAAACCCATTTATCAAGATCCAAGAAAATGAAGACGCGGAATTCTTTAAATCATCCTTCATATCATGAATATTTTCATCTAATAAGCTTTTCAGGAATAAGTACTCGATGACGAATTTCTTACAAAGAATTTATCAACAGTGGTAAATAAAGGAGACGAGTTCTTCAAACGGTCCTTCATCTCATGATGAATATTTTTTTGCAGATAAAACTTTCAAGAACGAGTATTTAATGATGACTTTCAGTACCATCAATCTTGTCAGAAATTCTAAGATAATTTTGTTTGATGAACAGTCAGCACAACGAAAGTAATAAATCTAACGATATGAAATTTGACAGTTGACTTTATTAGATGTGCCCCACAAAAAGTCTGAAACTGCGTCATCTATCCATCACTCCACAAATTTTTCAGCGCACTCTGGTATAAAATTTAAGTCAAAAAAGAATCAAAGATTTATTAATGAAAATTTTAGGTACGCAGGATTCAAATAACTCAAAATTTTATTAATAACAGAGTCAATATCACATTTCATTTAGAAAGCTATTGTTTTTCAATATAGACCTCCAGGATGGTGATATAATATGCCGTCGATCTGACAGTGTTCTGGAATAAGGTTCTATTGAGATTTGTTTGTAGATTTAGATGTTTTTGAATGACATGAAGACGAGAATAACAAAATGGTGAGACAGTTATGTGCATTTTAACAATAATTACTGCCAATTTTTAAGCTTCAATACTTCAATTTTGGTAGTCCAGTGGTGTATATTTTCTATGTTCAATTAGTTTAGAAGAAAAGTAGGAAAATACATGGAAATCACAGTTCAAAATTGAAAAATTGTTTTTATATGTATCATTTGTGGCAATTTCTTTAATCATAAATGCGTTAGGAAATGTAATATTACATATTCCTTACCTTTGTTATTTAGAGCATTATAGATGGCGTTACTATCGACAAATATTATTCCTTTAACGCCATCTAGATATGCCACTGAAAATGTTAACGTGTATTATGTTGTTCTACAATATACTATTGTATCATTTCGTTCTTGGTAATCTTCTGTTATCACATATTAACACGATTAAACATCGATATTCATGAAATGAAACAGAAATACATAAATAAAAACTGAAATAACGAAACGAAATAAATAAATCCAAAATATATAAAAAGAAGTTTCTGTAGCACAAGCATCGTCTTGAATGCGTTTCATTTTACCGGATGCAAAGGCGTCGTGACACTTCAATAAATAAAAGAAAATGCTTGTGCTGATAATTCTGCTAATAAACAAAGAAAAAGAAAGTGTGAGAAAAAGTAGGTCATGCAATATTACAAACATAAAAAACAAACCTAAGAAATAGAGTATATATAAAGCTCCAATTACATCAAAAGTGTAGAGTTGGTAACATAAGAGCATGCGTGCAATTTTTAATTACCCCTTAGTCGATCCTTCCAGGCAAACATTTTTACGGAATAACCATTTTATACCTACAGTTTCTAGTTAGATATGTCTCTGATTTCGTGATAATAAAGTACATTTTTGAGAGAAACGTTTTGAAGTTCCAGCGGATTATGTCGAAAGATGAAGTGAGATAAAAAAACTCTCTTATTCTACATATTGAACCAAGTTAATTGTCGAACCATCTTCGTATGTTTATCATTTTATAATGTTCCAATTTAGCCTGCAGAAACGAGTGCAGATTCACTAGCGGCGATGATATATTTTGAAAACGGTCGGATATACCCGAAATCGAGATTCATATGTGTATGGTATGTGTATGGATGCCGAATTAGATTGTGATGGAGAATCGACGGCGTTCTTTGTTATGTTCGACGAGTGTTAATAGATTTCTTAACCGATTTTCGACATTAGAATCCACTGGCACTATTATTAAATATATTGTTTGCAACATCAACATTTTATCGTATATTTTTGTGTGTAAAAGACATCTTAATAGCAAACAACATCGGTTAAATGCGCAGCGTGATGTACCAAAATTATAAATTTCTAAATGACTTTATTTAAGTGTGTGGTACATTCCACAAAATATTGAAGACAATGAAGAATTTCAAAACTTTTGGGGGAAATACGTTCCGGAATGGAGAATGTCAACAAGGGGTTAATTACAATATAATTTTCCTCGGGTGAAAAACACGATTACGGATCAAATAAAAGCAGAATTAAAAGATCAAAAAATATGGTTGACGCAAGATGAAACATCGGATGCAGGGAATAATAGTATTTTAAATGTGCTAGTGCGCAATTTAAAAAGCGGTGAGATTTCTTTGGCTCTTCTTTTACGTAGTAGAATATTACAGAGGACAAACGCGGAAAGGATAGTAGAAGCTATAAAACATACTTTACTATGTATCGGTAAACGAACTTGTAATATTGATTACAAATGGAGATTTCTTCGTGCATGTCATCTTGTAGCTGAATTTACTAAAAACAGTTATCCAAAAGTAGACCAATTTATAGTTTTTACCAAAAAAGTTTTTATTAAATCTCCAAAACGCATTCGTGAGTTTAAACAGGCTTGTCCGGATATTCCTCAGCCAGTATTGACAAGATGGTGAACGTTTTTACACATTATTAAACCTTGTATCTTAAATTTAAATTCATAAGATGCTCAAGCAAGTTCAGTAAGTCAGCGGCTGGTTTTAGATAGCGAAATCCATACTTAAATAGAGCAAGTTTCTGAAAATTATTCAATTCTTTTAGATACTATTTCCAAATTAGAGAACACCAAGCTGTTATGACATGAAGCGCTAAATATAATATATCACCTCAAAGCCTCGTTAGGAAATCTAACGGATAGTATAGGAAGATTAACAACCGATAAATTGTGTGCGGTCATAAATAAGAATCCCGATTTTCAAACTATAGTGCGTATAGGCAAGAGTTTAACTGAAAACCAAGAGAGCGAAAATGACGTCAGCGTCCTTTTTAAATTTGGGAACAACACATCATTAGACGTGAAACGCTCCTTTTCCAAATACACCGATATATTTTCACCTCGTCGTAGGAGTATGACTGAGTCAGCGCTGGAAGGCATACTAATGACACAATACTACTCTACATCAACACAAACAATACTAAAATAGTTAGTAATTACATTTATTATTTCAATATTGATAGTAATTGAGCCGTATCCTACTGCGAAAGCACTCGTTTCTGCATCCTAGATACAGACAAGTTAATTCAACCCAAACGATTGTCAAGAAACAGCGCTCGATGAAAAAAAAGTTATGTACGCGGTGTTTTTTAAAAGTACAGGTAATGCTGTTAAGCTTGAAGAATAGAAGACAGTAAATGCTCAATGATATGTAAATAAGTACCTTCCAGAAGTATCTTAAAAATCTGCAAATACACAACTTCATACTCATGATAACGCATTATTTCATGGAGCAAAATTGACTGTTGAATTTTAGAAGGATTGATGGTATTAAAATGATGGAAAATCCACCATATTCACCGTGACGTGTCACGTATAGGGTTTTATTAATTAAAAAAAATTCTATGAGAGAGATGGAGATTTTCTACTGAAGAAGGAATTCAATTCGAAATTATGACGTTTTTTGAGAGCTTCCAGATGCTTCAGAGGATTGATTCGACGCCTGTTAAAAAGTGTAAACTCAAACCTCAAACAACATTTCGAAATGTTTGAACTTATAACGATTACATTCAAAACTTGCGACTACGCGTCACCTACTTAGTTTCCATCTTGGGTCAAGTTCTCTTTTGGAGCTTAAAAGGTTAATGAGTTGTATGACAAGGCTTTAAACGTTGTGATTGTTTCGAACCGGTGGTGATACTTAATATTGACTGTGTGAAAAAATAAAAACGTAAATAAGTTGACTTTATTGAAAGACATGCGTTACAAAAATCATGACTACGCATTTAATGGCCGGTTTAGTGTGTTTGTTTCGGAGTTTAAGCAATCAGAGTGTTAAAGCAAAATGTTTTATCGCTGTTTGATACTGCTGAAAATTTAATGAAGGCAATTATAATTTCAGTTAAAAACTTTCAGTTTAATAACTTTTGTATAACAATTAATGCTGCTTGTATACACAGTGAGTTCAAAAAATTCCAAGGTCGATGTCTTTAGGCACATAAAATTAGAGATATCTATGTTTCGCTGATGTAAAATCTGTATAGAAATTACAAGCTCTTAATTACTTATTAGTGGAATAATGGGAGAGATTTTAAATCATGAACAAGAGAAAAGAGTGGAAGTTGTTGAAATGGGGCGCCTTCCAAACTTTGCTAGAATCAAAAAGCTGGATAAGAAAAGAACGATATTAGAAACGAGCTAAAAATAAAGTCACTGAAAGATAAAGTGGAAAAGAAGAAACTAAAGTGGGGTGCATATCTAATTAGCATGATAAAAAGAGACAATGATAAAATAATAAGGAAGCCAAGTGTATATGAAAGAACAGAAGGAAGAGGAGACCCAGAACAACATGGAATAATATTGTTGTTGACATTTTAAGTAGAAAATGAATTACATAGGAAGAGGCAAAACAAATAGCCAAAATAGAAAAGAATGACGTGCCTACGTAGAGAAATGAAGAGAGAAGTGAAGAAAAACCTCGACAACTTCGGGTATATCAGGAACCAAGTGATGATGATGTTTTATTGCGCAAATAAGTAACTATCTATTTTCATTCCTACCAAATTGCTACGAAAATTTTGGAGAAGTAGCTGAATGTGGCAGATTCAATAATTAATGTTATTCTTATAACATGTGTTGTGTTCACAATCTAAGAAACACGAACTAAAAAATGTAAGGTCTACGAGTAATTTAAAATCTACCACCCGAAAATGCATGGCTTGTGAGTTTTAGCCAGTAAGAAGGACGAATGGTAAAGGATGCCGTCGACAAAACGTTTGTAGTGCGTTATATGAAGGCACTATTGATAGTCGAAAATGTTGAAGTTTTTTCAAAAATTTCGCAAATGAAATTCCAATTTTCAACACGTATTGAAAGCCCTTTTAGTTCAAAATCTTTAAGCAACGCTAGATATTAAGTCGGCTGATAGTTCACCGGTAAGTCATTGGCTTATCATACTTGAGGCTTCTGGTTCGAGTCCGATGGTCTGCTGTCCGGAAAGGTGGTGGTTTTCCTTTCCTGTTTAAGTGAGTGCTAAGGATCTTAAGTCACACAATGAGTGCAGGCACAATAATAACTCATGGTCTGCCCAAGTCCACTGTAATAGGTGTTAAGCTGTTGAGGTGTGTGAAGACATGAATTATTATTATTATAGAAGAAATTCCTACATTAATAAATCATTGACAAAAACAATTTGCAACTAGTTGTGATTGATTGTCAAGCTTTAAAAGCATGGAAAATGCATTTGCAATTTTCGTTTCGTAAGTGTTTGCCGTTCTTAGAACAGTTCAGAAATGAAAAATGGGCTTGAAGAAGGAACTCTAATATTTAGCCATAACTAAAAGCAGGACTTCCGAGGAAAATAATGACTGAGATTCATTCTAAACAATTGGAGAAATTTATGTACTCAAAAAATATAAAAATAAGACTTTTTGTTTTTTGTGACAGATACTGTCTAATGGGCTTTGATAGATTTAAAATAATTGAGATCATTTAAAACTAATAATACATACGAGGTATGGTAATTAAATAATGATATCGCGCTCCTTCCACCGTGCAGCCGCATCGGGCGAGGCTATGATTAGAATGTCATTGATTTTGATACTTTCCAAGCAACAAACCGTAGTTTCGTTTCTCTGTCTGCTCTAGTTTACTTTCGAGCTTTAATTGTAAAGGACACGTGGTAATGATTGACATAAAAATCGAGCAGCGAATTAACCTGAAATTCCTTGTCGAATTAAAAAAATCGCCAACAGAATGTTTACAAATGTTAAAGGAGGTGTTTGGTGATACTGTTATGCCACGTGCGTAAGTTTTTGAATGGCACAAACGGTTTTATAAAGGTTGGAAAGAGGTTGAAGATGATGAATGGAATTCTGCGAGCATTCGGATGATTGCCGACATGTGTTCGTTTTCAATCACACATCATATCTCCTAGATCTAGCTCTGGCATACTTTTTGTTGTTTAAAAAATAGAAAATTGTAGTAAAAGAAGAACGATTTGATAGCGTGGCGTTCAAATGAACATTATGGCATTTTGGGAAGTATTTCAGCGTTAAAAAATTTGAATAAAGAAGAAAGTAATTATGTGGAAAATTTAGTTTCCCAGTTACGTTCTCTATTCCATCCAAAAGAATTAAATCTCGAAAGTTTTCGAATGCACTGCGCATGTACAGTAAATATTTTAGTTTTCTAAGCAACATAGACGCTTAGTTCCTTTAGTTTCGCGGCCTTCGCTTTATTTTTGCCCAGAACTGTACACATCTTTAGAACACTTTAGGAAGCATAAAGTTTTAGTAATGCCAAGGACATATTTTTAGATTTTCTTTTTTTTTGAAAGAGGTATAATGTTCAGTTAACTACTTGAAGAAAATTTAATAATATTCATTATTTTGAGACATATACCACGCGAAAGCCTTATATTTATGTTAATAGCAAGACATATCACCACCAAATTATATTGAAACAGTCCAACTGTTCCAGTAACGTCATTTTTTCTATTCTATTTCAGCGCACGCTTTTATGTTACACCCTAAATGTTAGAAACGTCTTCGACAGTGTTTAATCATGAAAAATATCCTCTGAATTATCCATTTAAATGTGAAAGACGTTCCCGACAAAACTAATTAACACCAACAATAAGCGGTCAAGCAAGCGACAAATACAAGCATTTAAACGTGGAGGATCTAAGTGTTATGGAGGCGAATATTTATTCCACTCGGACAAGAGAACGCTTGCGTATGTGTGCGTCCGTGTGTACATGTGAGTGGAATAAATTTCATTACCGCTTATGATCCAATTACGAGGTAGATTAGTTTATGGCACCCCACGCAAAATAAAATTAAAATTGAAAGCGATTAGTTCTGTGTACGGATAGGCGGTTATGAGGAGGCATAATAGGGAGAAAAAAAGACTGTCAGGCAAATAATATTTTCGGTGATGTTTCGTGTTTATTTGCGAAAAAATATTGTAGGCATTGAATAATAAAAAAAAAGTCTGATATTAAACATGCATGGCTAACCATTTTTCTGGTACATTTGTGCAGTTCTCTGTCGGAAAAGATGGGATTTGGGAAAGGGAACCATCTGGCAAGATGTAGGTATTCGGGAGTCTGAAATAATCTTAATTTTAAATAAATATAAGCTGTAAAAAGGAATTCGTTCGCTTTAAAAGACGAAAAGAAAATTAACCGATGATGCTATATACACTGGGGTCGTATGGAAAATAAAAATAATGATTTGATTATCATTTATTAAAGTCTTTATATTTATTTTAGCATTTTTAGCATATTATTTAGTTTAAATAAACAAATTAGATCATTCGCAATAACTAAGCATTAGGAACATGCCCCAAATGGGGATGTAAAGATATCCATATTATCTTGACGACCACTTTTTTAAAGAATCTGGCACCGCAAAAATTCCATCCCTCATTTTTTAAAAACTCCGTGGACCCTTTAAATTTCTGATGATAATAAGACACGATAAAAAGAAGTTATCTCTTCAAAGAACTAGTTAACAGAGACGTAGTTAACGCGCGACATTCTTAAGATCGTGAAAGCCCAAAGACTGAGATCGTTTAGACACGTATGGAGGAGAGAACCCTCGAACCAATAAGACATACGAAAGATGGAAAGAAGCAGTTGCAAGGCAGAGATACAGGACCGAATGAGGTGGGAGAGAACATGTGATAAAGCAGATACATCTGAATCCGTAAAAAGAAAGATAAAAAAAGAAGAAACGCGCACAGATTAATCACGTCAATCGATTCAGAAGAGCTCATTGAAGGTTTATGCCAAACCGAGCGTTCGGACTGTATGTATGCATGTTTGTAAGAATAGGATTGTACATGGAGCAACAATGGTGCTGGGTACATAAAGTAAGATAATCTTCACGTTTAGATACTACCAAAGAATACTAGCTCAGTAGCCCAGATATAACTAAGATGCAACCAAAAGAAGAAAGTGGTTTGGACGTAGACTACCGACAGAAAGTTTGAGGCAGGCAATACAATTTGTTTCAAAGTAAACATAAGAATACATACGCTTATATTACCGCTATAACATAGCGTAGTACTGTGTAAGTAATTATTAGGTACAGTAAATAAATCGGGGAAGTACACCGAGGAAACACCCGGCAGTCTTTGACTTATCTAGTCCATTCAATAGTAACCTTTATTCAGTTACCAAGTGACTGAAATGAGTTTTTTTAAATGAATTCTTGTTGAAGTTCTAATAAGAAATTTAACAATCTGGTACGTAGACTTCCGCAGTCGTGGTCCATGCTATCTGCTTCTGGGTTTCCGGGATGGAACCGCGTCACTTGTATATTTGCCGACGTTTCGTGCCCATTTGTATGGGACATCTTCAGGGCTGAACTAGTGTATTGAAACTGGTGTAAGTCGATGGGGGACGGGTTTATATATGGATAATGGGTCATGAGCCAATGAAACGTCGGCAAATATACAAGTGACGCGGTTCCAGCCCGGAAACCCAGAAGCAAAGAAATTTAACAGTTTCAAGATGTATGCCTTTCTGGAACAACTTAAAAAGCCAATTTTTAGCGTTGTTGCAAAAAAGGCCTCTTTAATAAAAATGAGCAAAAGAGGGGAAGTTTCAGATATAGAACGCGAAGTAAAACACAGAGATGGCTCAGTAATTGGTTGGGAATGTTTTGGTGGGGAAAATACTGGAAATTTACATAAAATAGGAATATTGACAAAAGAAGTTTATAGAGACGTCCTAGAAAACTAAGTAATACCATTGGGTAGCAATTATTTGAAGATTCATATACTTTTATGCAAGTCAATGACCCAAAATATGCTAGCAAGGTTTGTAAAAATTATCTACAAGAATTAGAAACACGTGGAATTTTAAAAGTAATGGACTAGCTCCCTCACTCCCCGGATCTAAATACCACAAAGTTATTGTCGGAGGAACTTGGTAGAAACGACCAGCCAAATTCTATAGACATTCTTTGGGTTATTTTAAAGACAAACTGGAATGAAATATTAACCAGTATATTTCGTAAATTAGTGAACCGAATGTCAAGGACCAGCGTCATCAAAAATAGGAGTCGATATTTTGATGAGTAACAAATTATTTTTTAAAATAAATTTGATAATTATTAAAACATACTTTTATTCAATACTGAAAGTCTGCAAATATGACTGATTATGTTTCGGAATCTTTACACGTGAAATTTAGACGTAATCTCTATAAGTTCATTTTGGGGGACACAAAAAAAAATTGCAGAAGCGTGGTCGGGCGAATATGAAATATAATATATGTATTTGGTTGCTTTTGTAATGACTGTGTCAATTTAACAAGTATTCTTTTGCCTCAGTTATAAATGTGTCATCATTCTTATATATAATATAATGTTATATAATTCACTTCATAGACTTTTCGATCAGTCCTCGTATATATTTTTTTCAACTTTTGTACCAGATATAAAACTTATTTAATGGCTTAATTTTACGATATCACGTGCATGAATTTTGAAAATACGAATTGTAACACAACGCGATTTTACGTACAAATTTATCACAGGCAATTCAAAAGGGAATTAATGAAAATGTATACACACACATTGCATCTATTATCATTCAGATTTCTATTTATGGATCCAAAACAAAGAATCATAAATATTATAATTGGCAGTTGATAATGAGAGAATGCGATAAAATAAATGCTGCACAGCTTGTTTACGAGTCCACCATGCATAACAGAGATCGGAAAAAAGTCTACCGCAAAAAACCAAACCGAACTAGTAAGATTTTTCCTTTTTTAAAGAAATTACTTTTGATCTGTGATGCTAAGGTCATCATAATTATCAGCAATGCGAGAGGTAAATTTCCGAAACTTAGTGCGTAAGAAAGTACAGGACCAAGTATGTATATACACTACCGTCCATAAATTTGATCACGTATGTGTGAAAATTGGAATTAATTAAAGAAACATTAGACAAAGTTACTTAATTAACTTAATTTTGCGACATTATACGAGGATAGTTTGACAAGTAGTGAGAATGACACATAGGTGGCGCTCTAATTGGTAAAACAAATGCACTGTAATTTAGGTTGCCTATTTATATGTTTACATTCCGATATTTAGATAAATCGGTTGATTAGTTTACTTTTGAAAGCTGACTGAAACAGAAGCAACACGTCGTCTTGTTAAAATGGAAAAAGCAGAGTATCGTGCGCTGATTAAATACTTCGTAATTAAGGGTATGAAAGCTACCGAAATAAAAGATGAGTTACGAGAAACATTAGGTGAATCTGCTCCATCATCCGCCACAATAAGTACATGGGTAAATGAATTTAAACGTGGTAGAACAAGCTGTGTTGATGAAGCGCGCTCTGGAGCACCCAAAATCGTGACTTCTAAGGAAATGATTATAAAAATCCATAATATTATTACGCAAGATCGACGACTCAAAGTGAGAGAGATAGCAGACATGGTAAACATTTCAACTGAACGCATACACCACATTTTAACGAAAGAATTGGGCCTTTCCAAGCTTTTGGCAAGATGGGTGCCGCGATTGCTTACGACTGATCAAAAGTTCACTCGTTTGCGCATTTCCAATGAGTGCTCGGACCTTTATAAGCGGAATCCAGCTGATTTTTGTAGACGATTTGTTACTTGCGATGAAACTTGGATACACTACAGTACACCCGAAACTAAACAACAGTCAAAACAATGGTTAGAACGTAGTTCTGCACCTCCAAAGAAAGCGAAAACCACTTTCTCGGCAAACAAGGTGATGGCATCAATTTTTGGGATTCAAAGGGCATTTTGCTCATTGATTACCTTCAGAAAGGTGTCACAATAAACGGACAATATTATGCAGAACTTCGTGCTAAACGGCCAGGAATGGCAAAGAAAAAGATTCTGTTTCACCAAGACAACGCTCCCTCGCATACCAGCACAGTTGCGATGTCCAAAATCCACGAGTTGCATTTCCAATTAGTACCGCATAAGCCTTATTCGCCGGATCTAGCCCCTTCCGACTTCCACCTTCTTCCAAAATTGAAAACGGCACTAGGTGGAAAGAAATTTTCGTCTAACGACGAGCTTATCATCTTCGTAAATGAGTATTTTGCAAGCCTTCCGGTATCGCATTTTAGAGATGGCACAAGGGCATTGAAGCACCATTGGAATAAATGTATTGCTCTTTTAGGAGAATATATTGAAAAATAAGAATTATTTTGTATTTAAAAAATTCATTTTTCTTTTCCATTCTCACTACTTGTCAACCTACCCTCGTGCTGCTATATGCTGTCCGTGAAGATCTTGTAGCTTCCATACTCGTTTAAGGTGAATGCAAACAACCAAGGGTCTTAAGCTGAACCACGAGCGCGTATTACAATAACCTAATAACCTCTTGGCGTTAATCTGTTAAAAGATCTAAAGGCATGAATTATTATTATTTAAGACAAATTTTGAAATTCCATTCGTTTGTATTTTTGTTTCTGTAGCACATTCTTAATGGACGTCTTTTCCGGATATTACGAGGATTCCATACAAGTTTTCTATCGGGCTTAAATCTGGATTGGGCGATGGCCGTGGTAAAAGTTGGATACCAAAGTCCCTGAACCACTCCTTTGTAGATTTTGGCTAATGGGTTGGATGAATTATTATTATTATTAGAGATATATTTTTAAATTCCATTCATTTGTTTCTATTTTTGTTTCGATAAAACATTATCAACGGACGCCTTCTCCGGATCATACACTTTTCTTGTGAGGTTCCCCGCAAGTTTCCTACGGGTTTAAATATAAGCTGAAAGATGGCCAAAAAAGTAAACGTTGTATGCTGAAGTCTCTGAACCATTCTTTTGCCGTTATTCTACTGAAAGATGATTCTATCATTTTCAGAAAACGTTATAAGTGGTGGCAAGTGCTGAAACAATGCATACTTGTAGACGAAGAGTATTCATTCTTCCAGACGTAAATGTAATTTCAAATATGAATTAATTTTTAAATAGAGCCCAGGTCATAATACATACAACTTTAGAGCTCTTTTTGACATAATGCACTTTTCATTTCGTAAATCGTACCAATTGTAACGAAATCCATCTAGACCGTCCAGATCAAATTTTTTTTGGCCGCTAGAAATCTCGTGTTGTCAAATAGAGCTTTCCTGTTCGTATTTCTCAGTGAATTTGAGTCTATTATCAATCTGGTTTTGCTTTAGAGGTGGTTTAGAAATGCACTTCGTATATTTAAGCTCTCAAGATGACACAGCCCATTTCCGTATGGTACTGGGATGACAGTTTAAGATTACGCTGGTACTGCTCACAATTTTAGAGACCAGACTCCAGTGACTGACATTTCCCTCAATACGGTCCGTTTTTGAGTTTGAGAGAGTTTTAAAGACTATCCTGGTCGCCTATTCTTGCCATAATTTTCAAGACCCAACTGTGTACAATTTTTACAAAATTATTTGATTGGTAAATTATTTTTTAACATCATCAAAAAACAATTTAACTGGAGATAATTAAACATCGATGCATCAACTAACTTACTTCGTTTCTAATGGAAACTTTGGAAAAAGTTACATTCCATACAGTTACAAATTCAGAAACGATATTAACCCTAAAAATTAACCTTAAAAAATTTAAGAAGCAAAAGAAATGAAACGAAGGAATAAAAGTTTATAATGGATGACACCTCCTCCTGCTCTGATACCTGCTTGGGTAACCTCACTATCAAGTTTTGGATTACTCTTTGGGAAATATTATCCCGCTCGAAAAGAACTGTTTCTTCTAATTTCTAATAGATTATTAAAAGCTGGTAAATATTGTTGTTACTGGTCTTTTTAGCATTATTTTGCGTTAACATGAAATTGTCCCCTAAAAATGATGCGGAATTCGTGGTCTTGAATATTGTTCTCTAAGTAATTTCAGCATTCATTGACCGTTGTTAATAGGGATTAACGATGCACGGTGATTCCAGCAAATACTTCCCCAGAATATTCTTGATCCACTACCAAAGGGCTCCCTTTGAGAGATTGTGCAGTTTAACATTTTTCTCCAGTTCTTCGTCATGGTTTTTTCGCGACCATCTGGAGATTTTAAATATACTGTCTCGTCCGTAAACAGAGATTTCTGGCAAATCTCAAACGTTGTACTCTGTGTGTTGCAGTAAGTAATGGTCCAACTGCATGCCTTCTACAACTCAATCTTACTTCCTTCAACCTTCTTCATTTCAGCTAAAACAGAAACTCTGACATTTCTGACTGCTTTAAGCTGGTTACTGCGTTCTGTGCTTGCTTTTCGCCTATTCCTAAAAGCTTGCAGTTGCAAAAACGAACGTTTCTAGCACTTGTGAGTCGTTTACTACCTCGATCAAGTCTTTTCGAGTGTGATCCGGATTCTTTGAATTTTCTAACCATTTGACTGACGCCGAGCAATTTAGCCACATAACGCATTCTTTTTCTAACAAAGTTAAAGGACTTACATATTCATCGTATGATTTTGAATTTACACTTTGTTAACCTAAATTTTATACACAAAAAATTTTAAAAATCGTAGTTAAACTTGAATGATACTTAAACTAAAGGGCTTTCCAATAAGGACTTGACAACTTTTTTTCAAAATAAAATGCAGACCATTTGAGATATTTCAAAACTTTATTATCGGGTTGAAGTACAATCAAAACATTTATGAATGGAACTCGACTTCGTTCATATGGCCACCGCGGGCACGTTTGCAGCGGTCGATTCGTTGGACCCAATTTTCGATGACTCGGCCACACAATTCGGCCGAAACGGCTGCTATTTCGCGTTCAATGTTGGCTCTGAGCTCTTCCAACGTTATCGGCTTGTTGGCATAGACCAATGACTTGACGGAGCCTCAAAGAAAAAAGTCTAGAGGCGTTAAATCGCACGAACGAGGCGGCCAATCGACTGGTCCATTTCTTGAGATAACACGCTCATCAAACTTACTCTTCAATAAATCGATTGTAACGTGTGCTGTGTGGCTTGTGGTACCGTCCTGCTGAAACCACACGTTGTCCAAGTCCATATCTTCCAATTCGGGCCAAAAATAATAGGTAATCATGGCGCGATAACTATTACCATTCACAGTAACGTGACGATCATTATTGTCGACGAAAAAATATGGCCCTATGACGCCGCCGGCATGCAAACCGCACCAAACAGTTATTTTTTGTGGATGAAGTGGTGTTTCATGAAGCACATGTGGAGATTTTCACCCGACCAATAACGAATATTTTGCTTATTGACGAATCCATTGAGCCAAAAATAAGCTTCGTCACTGAAAATGATTTTGCGATGAAATTGATCATCTTGGCGCATCTTTTCCAGAGCCCAATTGGAGAACGTACATCGCTTCAAATGGTCCATCGGCTTCAATTCTTGAGTCAGCTTGATCTTGTATGGGTGTAAACCAAGATCCTTACGCAAAATTCGCCATAAAGTGGTCTGGGCGATGCCCAACTCTTGAGAACGCCGTGGAATTGACTGATTTGGATCATTTGCTACGGACGTTTCAACGGCAGCGATATTTTCGACACTTCGACCAACCCCTTGTTTCACTGGCACGGCAACATCACACAACGAATATGTAGACTCAAATTTTTGCACTAAACTTGTTACTGCCTGTCTACTAGGGCGAGAATTACGACCCAAAACCGGAGTTAACGCTCTTCAAGTAGCGGTCACCGACTCCGAATTTCTGTAGTAAATTTTTATAATTTGCAGACGTTGTTCGTTCGTGTACTTTACCATGATGAAAATGTTAACTTTACTGAATAAATTGACAGTGACAGTTCGATGATTAGTGAAGGGGTGCGTTCACAAATTGATTTAAAAGTTGTCAAGTCCCTATTGGAAAACCCTTTATAATTCAAACGACTCGAGAAAAATTCTTTAATAAAACTTCGCATGTTTTCTTCGTTGCTTTTATCAGAAATGTTAAAATTACTTTGTAGTGCGATAAAGTTACCAGAAAGGGTTCAGACAAAATGAAAAAGGTTTAGAAAATACAAAAACTATAGTAAATATATAAGAAGTAGTGGATGGTGTGTTAATTTTGAATGAGTTTTTTAAATCTATAATTTTTCGTTTCTCGATTTCGCTTAAATTTCTTCCCGCGTGGCATTATGCGTTTCTAATTGTCGTTTCCAAAAAACACCTGTAGCGACTGTTAAATAAATTCCGTTATTAAAATTTTCAAAAAAAAAAGCTTCTCAGAAATAAAAATTTAAAAAACTTTATTTGAGAGAATATTAAACTAAAGTCAAACGTGAATCTATAATAATTCGCAGCATTACAAATTATCTTTTCTATGAATCTTTTTTGCGTTAATATTTAAAAGGATGTATTGAATTTTTGTTTCTATAATATTTTATATTAACTTTAAAATCATTCCTATGAAAGAATTCTGGAATGTTTTTTTTGTTATAATAAAAATATATAAAAAAACTTGTAGATACTATCTTCTTCTAGGCTTCCGGGCTGGAACCGCGTCACTGGTATAACTGCCGACGTTTCGTACCCACTCGTATGCCCACCGTGCTCACCGTGCGCACCTGAAAACGTTTCAGAGCGACAGATAGTAACAGTAGTTGAGTCCTGAAGATGTCCCATATGAGTGGGTACAAAACGTCGGCAGTTATATCAGTGACGCGGTTCCAGCCGGGAAGCCCAGAAGAAGATAGTATGGACCACGACCGCGGAAGTCTACGTACGATTAAAACTCGTAGACTTTAGCACTGTAGAGTGACTGTCATAAAGCCCTGATTGCATTCCGTTGAATTACCGTGGTAATAACTTAGGTCGTAAGATGTGAAGCACACGCTGTACCAAGTAGTACACAAACTCTTTGAACGGCTTTCCAAATTGTATGGCCAAAGGAAGAGTTGTACCTGGATTTATCAATTCAACTAATACCACTGTGGATATTTCTGCTCCAAATATGCTTATATGTAACAGGCTTTATTGCATTTAGTATTTAAATTTATGGACGGCAGTGTATATACAAAAAAAAGGAATAAAGTTTATAAACAAAAACTAATCTACGTCTTTCGCAATTCGGTACAACGCTTCGACTGTTGAACTTTGTGGAAAAATAAAAACTGAAAATCGATGGGTTCTAAATAATTTGAATACCAAAAAAAAAGAAAAGAAAAGAAGGAGGTAGTTGTCAATAATTATATATAAACATATAATTAAGTTTTCACGATGGGAAATTTAATGAAAATTATATTATTTTCTGCTATTCCATCGTTAATTAAATACACAGAAATTAATTAAGGAGAAGGACTCGAACCTCTATCTGCCGTTTTCTAGACGATTGCTTGACCAATTTTAAATAAATAGTAGATCTGTTCTATAATGCGATTTATGGCGTGTTAAAGGACTCGAAGTTAATGCAGCTTTACCACTTAATCCTGGTGGCTTAATTGGTAAAGCAGTCGTCTAGAAAACGGCAGATAGAGGTTCGAGTCCTTCTCCAGCGCAGAAATTTTTAATTAATTTCTGTGTGTTTAAGTAACGATGGAATAAAATAAAAAAATTTTATGAAAATTATATTATTTTCTGCTATTCCATCGTTAATTAAATACACAGAAATTAATTAAGGAGAAGGGCTCGAACCTCTATCTGCCGTTTTCTAGACGATTGCTTGACCAATTTTAAATAAATATTAGATCTGTTCTATAATGCGATTTATGGCGTGTTAAAGGACTCGAAGTTAATGCTGCTTTACCACTTAAGCCTGGTGGCTTAATTGGTAAAGCAGTCGTCTAGAAAATGGCAGATAGAGGTTCGAGTCCTTCTCCAGTGCAGAAATTTTTAATTAATTTCTGTGTGTTTACGTAACGATGGAATAGTAGAAAATAATATAATTTTCATTGAAGGGGGTAGTTGTTTTGGGGAGAGTTGGAAAGGGGGACGAAAACAAAGCTTTTTAATGTAAGCTAATAATCGATAGTAAAAATAATATTTAAAAATGGCAAATTCCAAAAAAAAGAAGATATATAGCATTGTAATTTTGAACTTACATCGTTTTGGTCGAGGATACAGGAGTTGATATTCTGCGTGGGATAGATACCCATAGATAGAACACGGGGACCAGGTGAATGAGCTCCCTTATTTTTTATAGCAGCACAAAACAAACAGATGCACAATCACACAAGAAATATCATCGGTGACAAAACATCGGAGGGTGTGAGAAAGGGATTGTTGCAAAGTGGGTGATAATATTGATAAAAAAAAAATTGGAATGGACTTCGGGTGATTGATTTTTAACTGTTATTTCAAACTGCGTTCATTTGAGCAATATTAAAATGTAATTTCGTGCGTCTTTTAAAGGGTACTGCGTTTACTGAAAAAATTGCAATCTCTTTCTGGGATTTATATGTATATGCATTTTCCGGTTCGATTATTTATGGTTACCAGTTAAACATTTATTCTTCGGGCGAGCAATAAATATTATCACTGTTTTCGCTTGCTTGTTTTTTAATATGTAATATTACATATTCAATAGGTGATGATCAAAGCATTTAAATTACGTGGACATTCTTTATTCTATAATTAAATAAAGATATACGATGTGTAGTGATGACGACTATAAATTACTTATAATTGTGCTAATTTATGGGATACAACTTCATTACCCGGATTAAGATGATTTGAAAGAATATTCTAATGCTATGTTTAATATCATTTCAATTCAGAAAAATGTTATATCATTATGGATGGTTAGTTATTTCTAATAATAACACCACTTTACAAAATTTTACTTTTTGTCTGTTGCCTCGAATTTCATATCTGACGAAACTCATTACATAACAGGCTATTTTTAAATCTACCGTTAAAATTTTTTGTACACAAGCAGTTCAATATTTTTTTCGTCGTGTGTATGCATTTATTCGTGCACATTTTAAACAGTATCACTGTGTTATGGCTATTAACGGGAGTTTTTTAGTTATGAGTAGTTCAAAAATGCGTTGTTTAAACGACCAGAAACATGATATTAATAATTATATTGGGTCTGGGAAAAAGTTCGTGGCGTTTTTCCCGATAGATGGCATTGGTTGCCGATAACTAAAGAACAACAAGTCACAGCGACACCACCGACGGCTCGTTTTTTAGATGACCTTCCGAACGTTAGTTTGAGCGTAGAAACATTGTAATCGGTGCAGTGGTTGGAAAGTTATTCGCACTTGAAAATGGAGAAGAATAATGAGAAATTTCGCTATATTCTGCAATATTATTATGATAAGGGGAAGAACGCTGCGCAGGCTTGTGATAAAATTTGTGCTGTGTACGGTGAAGGTACTTTATCGAAATCTGTTGCGCGGAAATGGTTCGCTCGCTTTCGTTCTGGAAATTTCAATGTGAAAGATGAGTCACGCTCCGGTTGTCCAATCACTGAAAAATCTGATGAAATTCTTGAAAAAGTCCAACAAGATAAGCATATCAGCAGTGTCGATATTGGCATGGAGCTAGGCATTGACCACAAAACTGTTTTGAACCATTTACACAAAGCTGGTTACAAAAAAAAGCTTGACGTATGGGTTCCTCATGAGTTGAGCGTGAAAAACATGATGGACCGAATTAACATCTGCGATGCGCTGCTGAAACGGAATGAAATCGAGCCGTTTCTGAAACGTTTAATAACCGGAGATGAAAAATGGATTACGTACGATAATCGGAAGCGTAAAAGATCGTGGATAAAGGATGGTGAGCCGTCACAAGCGTTCGCTAAGCCAACATTGACGCCAAAAAAAGTGATGCTGTGTGTATGGTGGGACTGGAGGGGAATCGTCCACTACGAGCTACTTCCAACTGGTCAGACGATTGATTCTCAACTCTACTGTGCACAACTAGAGAGATTACGCCAGGCGATTGAAAGAAAACGGCCCGAATTGATTAATAGGAAAGGTGTTGTCTTCCATCATGACAACGCCCGACCACACACTTCTTTGATGACCCGTCAAAAATTGAGAGAGTTTGGTTGGGAAGTTTTGATGCACCCACCTTACAGTCCGGATATAGCACCCTGACTATCATCTGTTTCGATCTCTGCAGAACTCTCTCGATGGAATTAAGTTGGTTTCAAAAGAAGCCTGTGAAAACTACTATTCAGTTTTTCGACCAGAAACCACAGAAGTTTTTCACCGATGGGATCATGGATCTACCAAAAAAATGGCGAAACATTGTCGATAATAATGGAGCATATTCGGTTTAAATGAATTCGTCCACGCGCCATGCGGAGACCAGTTGAATTTTACTGAAAAAACGCCACGAACTTTTTCCCAGACCCAATATGTAAACATATAATTAAGTTCTTTTATGAAAAATTATTATTTTCTGCCAATTAAGCCATCAGGCAGTACAACTTTGGTGGCTTAATTGGTAAAACAGTCGTCTAGAAAACGGCAGGTAGAGGTTCGAGTCCTTCTTCGGCGTAGAAATTTTTAATTGATTTCTGTGAATTTAATTTTTCTTGATGGAATAGCAGAAAATAATAATTTTTCATTGACCAGGAACATATTTGCTATACGTAGGTTGCTTTAAAAGTTTTGCGGTTCATTTATTTCCTTTAAGGTGGCGCTATGGGAAATATATTTGTCGTATTCTCTGAGATATTTAGTCTGAACATCATTTACGGATTGTTAACTTATGCCGTTGTCTGTTTTTGGTAATTTTTTAAATGCGTTTTGTGAAAAATGAAATCAAGCCATAATTTTCTACGATTTTAAAGACTGTCTTACTCGACAGGAGTTTTCGTAAAAAATTAAGCGATTGTTTGGCGATGAAGCAGCATCATTGCCGACTATTGAATGGTGGTACAGCGTGGACGCGTTTCGCTCAAAGACGAGCACCGTTACAGACGACCTGCCACTGTAGTCACTCCAGAAAACATCGACGCCGTTTACAACATGATAAAGGACTGATTCACTGCACATATAGAGACGTTTGGGCATCGCTGGGTGTAGGTATGACCAAATCAAAACTATCCTGCATGATCATCTTGCCGTCAGAAAGCTTTGTTCTCGATGGATGCCACACAATTTAACGGAAGCTCAAAAAAGCGCGTATGGATTGGTGCAAAAAAATGTGCACTATATCGTTACAGATGACCAAAGTTGGATTTATTATTAGGAGTCACAAAGCAAGCGACAATCGGCTCAATTGGTCTTCAAAGGCGAGGAGAAAGTGAGACGCACATGAAGCTCTGGCAAGAAAATGGTGGCTTCGTCGAGAATCGTCGCATAGTTAATGCTGAATGTGTACCAAGAAGTGCGAGAGAAACGTTCAAGAGGACGAATCATTCCGCATCAAGACAATGCACCACCACACAACGCATCTTAAACATCAGAGTTTCTAGCCGTTCACGAACGGAATTAATAGCTTATCCGCCTGACCTGGCACCTTATAACTTCTTTTTATTTCCGTACGTAAAAGACAAAATGCGTAGATTGAAATTTAATACCACAAAAGCGACCGTGGAAGCCTACGAAAACTTCGTATCTGAGGTGACTGAAGAATAAAGATCCCAATGCTTTGAGAACTGGTTGCACCGAATGCAGAAGTGCAGAGATCATAGAGGCGATTTTTTTGAAAAACAATAAAAAAACTGGTTAAAATAATAGATTTTTTTCTGTATCATCCGCAAAATTTTTAAAATAATCTAAGTACTTAGTTGTACCATAAATACTCTTACGAAAAGCGATTTCTAAATGATTCCATATCTAAGTTGACTATAAAAATTTGAAAAATGGAATAGTTTAGCTATATCCTTATTTGTATTCTTCACAAGTACTCTTAAACCATAATTAGTTTTACTAAGTTTTTTAGTTAGCTTGCAGACGTGTTATAAGTTTTATTATGTAGTGTTATATCTTGTGGAGTATGACTATGGCAGCTATTGAACAGTACACTATTTATTTTTTGTTACATTTAATGTGAAATTTAACCACTTTTCAAGTTTTTCCATTATACAATTTCTTCTTTTTATTAATCCAGGATAAGTTTTAGCTTTAAGAAATGATATCATCTGCATAATTGATGGAAAAACAATAATCGGTATTAACTATGAGATCATTTATGAGTATAATAAAAAGTAGAGGATTCAGGATACTTCCTTGTGGTATACCCATAGTCACCAATAGCTTCTCAGATACGATATCGGAGCCATTAGCTACATTTTGCACTTTTTAAATTTGTTTTCGCTCAGTTAAGTAGCATTCAATCCATTTTAAAACAACATCTTTGAAGCAGTCAAACGCTTTTGACATGTATAAGAACACACCGCAGACCAATTGCTTATTATTCAAAGTTGTAACTAGGTTCTGAGTAAATTGTGAAAAAGCAGTTTCGGTGATTTTAAATTTTACAAAACCGCGTTGTGTGATTCTACACAACTTTCAGAAAAATAAACGCAAATACATCCATGCACCCCTTTTTGAAAGATTTTTGAAAATGTACATACCAGGTGTATTGGAAAATCATTACCGGTTTTTCTAACAGATGTCGCTAGACTCAAGTATGCAACGCTATTATGTCATTTTATTCTACTGGCATCAAGCTTCAAAGCCATGTATGTTATATTTTACGAAAGTAACACTGCTATAGATTTATACCTCTTTAAAAATGTCGAGTTTCGTGCCTGAAAAAGTACATTTGCGGCATGTACTACTTTCCTTATTTAATCAAAAGGAAAAAGCCGCTGAAAGTCATTGTTTGCTGGTAGAAGCTCACGGTGCGCATGCTTCAACCATAAAAACACGTGGGGTGTGGTTTCGATAATTCAAAAGTGGTGATTTTGAATAGGCAAAACAAAGTACTTTCTGGTGGACCGAAAAAGTTTGAAGATGCGAAACTGCAGGAGTTATTGAATGAAGACCCAACCCAAACTCAAAAACAATTGGTAGAAGCGTTAAATGTACTCCAAGAAACGATTAGCGCCTGATTAAAAGCAATGGGAAAAATCCAAAATATGCGAAAATGAGTGCCACAGTAATTGAATAACAGGCAAATGGAAAAGCAGTCTGTGATGTGTTATTGCAAAGGTATGATCGGAAGTCATTTCTGCATCGACTAGTGACAGGTAATGAAAAATGGGTTTATTTCGAAAACCCTAAGCGCAAAAAACATAGTTATCAACTGGCAAAGCCTGTCCACTGACTACAAGGCCAAATCGTTTTGGTGGCAAGACAATGCTCTGTGTTTGATGGGACCAGAGTGGCGTGGTGTATTACGAACTGTTGAAACCTGGTGAAACAGTTAATATTGATCGCTACCGACAACAAATTATTAATTTGAACCATGCATTGATAAAAGAACGTCCAAAATCGGCCCGAAATGTGGGAAGTGATTTTACAGCCCGATAACGCGCCGTTACATAAAAACCGGTCAAGGAAGCGTTGAAATCAGTTGGATGGGACATAATATCGCACCCGCCTTACTTTCCAGACCTTGCTCCGTCCGACTATCACCTTTTCGCATAAATTGGATATGCGCAGAGCAGCTCTTCACCAATTTCGAAAAAGTTGGAAAATAGCTCGATGAATGGTTTTGCTCAAAGGACAAACAGTTTTTTTAGGATTGCATCTATAAATTGCCTGAAAGATGGGCAAGATGTGTGGAATCAAATGGTCAATACTTTGAATAAATAAATGTCTCCATTTTCTTGAAAATTATGTAGTTTTTTTTTTAAAAAGAACCGGTAATGACTTGCCGGTACAACTGGTAGTAACGAAGCGGGCCTGTAATTCTCAAATACTTCAGAGTAACATTTCTTGTAAATAGGTTGCTACTCAAGCTTCCACTCACGAAAGACGTATTTATTATTCACGTAAGAGCTTCAGTATTATTTTTTTTGTACATTTTTATTATGAATATTGACACATCATGTGTTCCAGTGCCATTTTTGTTTCAGTCGATAGTAGATCGTAGTTCAGTTACTGTAACGTTCTCAAAGAATAGTTTGCGCACTTGAAGGAACATCACAAACAGACTAAACATTATTGGGATCAAACTTAGACAGTTTGTAAGCAGAATTATTACATATTAATAATGGAGATATACCTCTGTTTCGCAGACATTATTTTGAGAACATTAAACCTACCACTTCTCCACCCATTTTGATAATACAATTTTATTATTTGCACGTGTTATTGAACGCTATATCTGTCCATGGTGATTTGGCAAAACACACTGAATAAATGATAGCCAATTCGACAGATGTAGCTTCAACAATACGGCCGCTATCAAATGTTAAAGTTCGGAAGTTCCTATTGGAAGACCCGTTATGTTGGCACCCACCAGTCAGTAAAGTATACCTCATCAATACATGGTGGAAATATCGATTTTTTATCAATTATATATTAAATAACTATGAAACTATATACTCTATAAGAGATATTTTTATGTATTCATTTCCAATAAATCATATTTTGCAATTTTTTCGCAAACACAGTAATCGAAACATCTATTGGATGCTATTAGTGGAAAGGTATTATGGTTAAATAACGGGGGAAAAAAATTATATAACTTTTGGTTAGTATTTCATCGGCACATATTGTACAAACGGCTAAAAAAAGGATCTATCGGATATACAACACTTCTCCTGAATGAACTGAATGGTGCAATGAAATGAATGCGTCCCTGTTATCGTATCGCAATGTTTTGAACTTCTCTGTTGTTCTGCTCGAACAGATTAAAAGCTAATTTGTTTCGTATCGTGCAATTGTCGAAATTCTTCAGATAAATTTTGCAAAACAAATGTTTATGTAACATTTAACATAAATTAATTAATAAATTTCATGGCCGAAAAGGTAGTATAATAATTTGAAAGAAAACAAAATACTATATTGAATTTTATGCACTTTTTTTTCAATGTATAAGAAGTTCAAAAAGAAAAGAAAAAACGCGTGAAGCAAAGCCTCTCAATAACAAATACAGAGATCATTATATTAAAACAGTCCAATCAATCAATATGCGTAATGTATTAACATTAAAAACTTGAAATACAATACCATTTCATTGTACATCTCTTCGGACAAACTCTGAAATGCAAAACGTACGTATCCTAATCTAATAATACTAATTACAGAGTACATAGTACAATACAAACAAAAAATACAGTGGAACTCTTAATAATCTTTCGAACTGCATGTTGGTGAATATTTTAAGGCGTTTTGTCTTTTTCAATCGCTTTTTTGACTTAAATGTATAGAGATATTTTGATTAAAGACTTTCTCTCCCTTTTCATATTTTTTTTGCCACAAAAAATAGTGTAGGATTTCGAAAATTTGTAGTTTGAAATAAGATTCGAACTCGCATCTTCCAATTTTCAGCCGGTTGTGTAAATAAAACGTACAGTACTGTGCAAAAGAAAGAAGCCCCTAATAATATTTTTCAAAACTTATTTACTAAAACATTTTTACTAATAACTATTGGGTTAATTTAATTTATAATACTTAATACATCTTTCTAAGAACGATTCACTTGGTAGAAATATAATCACTGGAAATTGCCATGTTTATAACATCATATTTCCGTGTAGGAGTGAGATCGACCGCCTGATAAGAGGATTAAAGTAATAAATTTTATTGCACCACAATGCCCTGCAATAAAATTTTAAGGGAGATCTATTTATCTTTAAGATTTTCTTTTTAATTCGGTGGTAGAAACGATACAGAACGGTTCCGCAATAGAATTTATTTAGATTCTTAAAAAACGCGTCTGCGAGTGAAATTTTCATTTTAAGAAAAAATTGTGAGATGTAAATTGTTACAGTAAATAGAAAATGCCTAGAATAGCATTACTAGACAGAAATAAAATTATTGTTTCATACCAAGTGAAAATATCAAAGATAGTGAAGTGTTCCCGGTATCCCATGCAACAAACAATAAAAAGAATGACTGAAATTGGCAGTGTAAGTGATAGACCGAAGAGTGGACGTCCAAAAAAGTTCAATAAAGCTGATGCACAGTCTTTAAAAGTTAGTTCCTTAAGAAATCGTAAGAAAGTTAGCACATAACTAGCTCAAGATCTTGCGCGAACATCTGGTACTTCGGTACATGTTTCAACAGTAAGGCGATACTTGCTCAGATCAGGCTTGAGGGGATGCGTGGCCGTGAGAAAACCCTTACTGCGACGAGGTAATAGAGGAAAACGATTAAAATATGCCAGAGACCATGAAACTTGCGGGTATAATGAGTAGCGACAAGTACTATCGACTGACGAATCTAAATATCAATTATTTGGAATGAACAGACGTCAGTATGTTAAGACGACGCTTTGGTGAATTGTTATTAGAGCTATGTTTAAACACTACCATAAAGCATGGAGGAGGCAATATCCAAGTTTGGGGTTGTATTTCGGCAGCAGGTGTGGGTGAAATTGTAAAAATAGAGGGTAAATTAACTGGTGAGAAATACAGAACACTATCAGAAGAAAATGCCATACTATCAGGGCAGCGATTTATTGGCAATAATTTCATTCTACAACAAGATGATGATCAAGCATACCTCGAAACTTGCGAAAACTTAATTAACACAGCAGGAAGCAAATGGGTTATTGCAGACTATGATATGGCTACCTCAAAATCCCGACTTAAATATTATTGAACATGTGTAGGATTATCTTGACAGAAAAAAGTTTGAAAGGGGTTCAAAGAACGAAACTGAACTGTGGAACATACTACAGGAAGAGTGGTACAGTATTCCTGAAAATTACATTAATTCATTAATTCGTGGCCGGCTTTTCTTACCAATTCATCATTTGTTTTGTATGCCGCTTTTCTACTTCAAGCAGTTGACATTTTCTCATCGTAGATTCATGATCGATATTATTATTATTCAACGAAACAGCCACTGTTGCTTTTTCCCAATTTTGACATGGTAGCTCCTCAAGTAATACAGTACAGTAGTACAGTAAGTATATTAACTGGCGAGAAATACAGAATACTATTAGAAGAACATGCCACACCATCAGGGCAGCGACTTGTTGGCAATAATTTCATTCTACAGCAAGTTAATGATGCCAAACATACCTTAAAACTTGTGAAAACCTCTAACACAGCAGGAAGCAAATGGGATATTGCAAACTATGATATGGCCACCTCAAAGTCCTGACTTAAATATTATTGCGCATGTGTGGGATTATCTTGACAGAAGACAGTGTGAAAGGAGGCCAAAGAACAAAAATGAACTGTCGAACATACTACAAGAAGAGTGGTACAATATTCCTGAAAATTTCATTAATTCATTAATGGAAAGCCTATCAAGAAGAATGCAGGATACCATAAAAAATAAAGATTGTCATACAAAATATTGAAAATTTAAATCGTTTATGTTTAA
Organism: Dermolepida albohirtum; assembly: GCA_031893035.1. Classification (NCBI taxonomy): domain Eukaryota; kingdom Metazoa; phylum Arthropoda; class Insecta; order Coleoptera; family Scarabaeidae; genus Dermolepida; species Dermolepida albohirtum. Next base: position 66,230 of record JAVIWB010000285.1, on the reverse strand, counting down.
ATATCGATATGCGTTAGTTTTTATACATTAAAAAAAATTTCAACTTGTGTAAGATTATTATTTACCCTTTCATAATAGTTTCTTGTAAAATTCAAGAAGGTGCTTCTTTCTTTTGCACAGTACTGTATTTCCGATAAGTAAAAGACAACGTTTATTTGTAGGAACAATCAAAGACATTTCTCGCAATTTGGATTTAAATATAAGCACTTGTATCAAATTGTTATTGGCACAAGATCAACTATTGTCCATGAAATATTAAGACATGTTTCACCTATTCGCAGACAAATTATTAATCTGGAACTCGCGGTCCTTCGTATTAAGACGATGTTTAAGGTAGTGAAAAGAAACTACTGCTTCCAGGGTCTTGATACAAAGAACAGCGAGTTAAAAACAATCGGTTAAAGAGGTGGAGATTAATGAGCCTTAAAATAAGCGAAACGTGTTTTAATCAATATTTTGCCGACAATAATTGTTTTTGTTCCACTATTAGACACCTGCAGCGTTTTATCGCTTGTTTTTTTGCCGGTAATTAATCACTTTACAAGATAACTGCGTCCATTATACTTTCTTTATTTGGGTAGTTTTAATTCTACTCGAAAGATGGAAGTATCGCTACAAACAATCGTACAAATGAGGTGTATGCTCGGTCTGAAGAATGATAGTTGACTGACGGTTCCCCGACTGTATATGCTGAACCCGTTGCACTTCTTCGAAGCTCGCGCTGTTCACAGTACACACGCAGTGCCAACTCTACTGATACATTAATGAATGTTGCTGTTTTCAACTACAGAAAGATACAATAGATGGCGCCACCAGTATTTCTTTCTATATTTGGATAAAAATTCGATTTCTCTTTGTACAAAAGATGCGTACACTTTTATGTATGCTAATTACAACTCGATACTCACGCAAACGGATAACTAATTATAAACAGAACAGACTGTCGATTGTAAGAATATTTATAAATTAGATGACAACATATTTACATACGTAATTACGAGCTTCCTATTACCACAAGGAGAAAATATAACGATTCACGAAATGCGGTAACGTACTTACAAATTGCTAGTTTCGTAAATGATGCAATTTAAAAGTTTAACTGTTTAATAACCATTTACTCTGTTGACCAATGAAATTTAGAAAAACAAGTCAGAATTTTAAATAAATAAGTATGTGTTTAAATAAAACAACATTTATGAGCTAATATAAACTTAAAACAGTAATTGTTGCAAAGTATTTTTTGTCCGATAACGATCAAAACTGATTATTGCTCAGACTACATGTCGAGTGGAGTATCATAATATATCGGGTGTCTTATGACACCATGATTGCCACAGCTTAAGAACTTGTTACTGAAGCAATTTCAAGTTAAAAATGTGCAATGAACATACGCCCAAAACTCTACCCTACCAATCCTACCAATGCAGGTATGATGTACCGTTGCAAAAAAAATTGTTTAAGAAGAAGTTTTGTTGAATTAATGGGTGTTTTTTAAGCTGCATGAGAACTATCGATATCGATAGCTATGGCTTGACAGCTGATAATGTCAAACTGTGTTGACATTTCTATTTAGTAAAGTTTGGCAAGTCATCGTGAATCGTTTAACGCCAGAACAACGCTTCCAAATTCTGGAAATTTACTTTGAAATAAATAAATCTGTTCGCGAAGTTCATAGAGTCTTTCGTCACTTTACGGTCAACATAATCGGCCTAATGAGCAGGCACTTCGTGCAGTTATTGATCGTTTTCGCACTAATTTTACTCTTCTCGATTCAAAACCATCAACAAGACAAAGAAATATTGCTGCTGTAGTGCGAAGTATTGAAGAAAACGCCAAAATGTCGATTCGTCGTCATTCTCAACTTGTTGGCCTTTGTCCTTCGACTACGTGGAAAATTTTACGTAATGATCTTGGCTTACGTACCTACGAAATACAGCTCGTGCAAGAATTGAAGCCAAACGACCATCGTTTGCGTCGCATTTTTGCTGATTGGGCTCATTTGAAATTGACTGGAGATGAGCATTTTTATCAAAGAATTGTGTTCAGTGATGAAGCTCATTTCTGGTTAAATGACTACGTCAATAAGCAAAATTACCATATTTGGAGCGAAGACGATCCTCAAGCCGTTAACGAATCACCATTACATCCATTAAAATTGACTGTTTGGTGCGGTTTACATGCTGGCGGCATCATCGGTCCTTATTCCTTTCGAAATGAGGAAGGAGCTGTCGTTACGGTGAATGGCGAGCGCTATCGAGCCATGCTGACTGAATTTTCGTTTTCAAAAATTAATCAGCTAAACATCGACGACCTTTGGTTCCAATAAGACGGCGCAACTGGCCATACAGCGCGTTTAACAATCGATTTATTGCAAAATCAATTTGGTGACAACTTTATTTTCAGAAGTGGTCCTGTTCGCTGGCCCCCTCGTTCGTGTGATTTAACGCCTCTGGATTACATTTTATGGGGCTATGTTAAGTCATTGGTTTATGCCGACAAACCAGCAACTCTTGAAGCATTGGAAGCCAATATTCAAGCCACAATTGACGTCATATGACCAGATTTATTGGAAAAAGTAGTCAAAAATTGGACTGATCAAATGGACCATGTAACTCGTAGCCGCGGCGGACATATTTAAAAAATAAATGCCATGAAATTATCTACCAGATTATAATAAAAAAAATTTCATTCCAACAATATTTCTGTCTTGTATTATCATTTTAAGTTCTCAAGCTGTTAAAAAACACCTTATAGTTGTGCAAAATGTCCATTCAGTTTCTGCATACATAGTCTAGTTCTTTCTAGAATTGAAGAGGTAACTCTGCTAACAGTCTCAGTATCAGCAGGAATAGTATTGCGCCATAATTCCAGTAACATATTGTTCTGCATAAACCAAAATTTTCAGCCTTCCCCATAAAAAATAACCTAGGGCATTTAAGCCCGGAAAACTTGGTGGCCAAGTTACCGCTGAATCTCTTCCAATTCACCGGTGCGTACAATTTTGATTAAGAAAATCTCTTACTTGTCTACCAGAATGCAGAGGTACGTCATCATGTTGAAGAACATTTTCAAGAAAACGTAAATAACGAACTGTTGCGAGACGTTCTTCGATTATAAACGATTTGTCTGTTAGTACACTCTTTTTTAAGTGCTTGTTAAATATCTATGTACACTTTTTGAAGATTTTACAAAATCATTGGAAGAAAAACTACATTAACGGTTCACAATAAACCATTGATCTATAAATAACTTATGAAAGGCGTTTGGAATATGAAAAATGCAAAAATAATTTGGGACTCACAAAACTAATTATTGAGGGGAATAGGATAAAAACCTTGGCTAAACGAGGATGTGAAGTTGGTTATAGTAATAATAGAGGTTTAACGATATGTTCAAAGACATCACGCAGAATGACCAGTTGTCATTAGAGATAAATAAGAACCAACGCAGAGAGTTAAACAGGAAATTACCCTATTTTATTCTAATGTAAACATATGTATGTAGCAGAAAAAAGCAACTTGCCAGTCGAAGTAATAGGATAAAAGCAAGAGACGAAAAGCTATAAAATACTTAAGTAATAATCGAAGTTCGAAAAAAACTATTAACTAGCCTGTAAAATTCATTTTAGTACGGACCAATGAGACGATTGCCAACAATACCACATCAAACATTCACCTAAGTAGGGTTATCTTCTTCTCTATTCCATTTGCCCCATGAGGGAATCGGATAAATATAGACTTGGTAGTATCATAAAAAACTGCAAATGCTTGTAGCTCAGTTACGATGGAGTTTTGGGTATATGTTCAACAGATATTTTTAACTTAAAATTGCTTCAGTAACACATTATTAAGTTGTGGCAATTATATCATGGGACACCCAGTGTATGAATACGTTAAAAAGATCATCGAATCTAGATCATTAATCATTTTTATCGCATTATACATTAAAAAAATATCTTCGTATTCATCTATGTGAAAAAAAACCATCATTAATACAATAATTATTATAAAGATTGGCTTATGATTTCTATCTTTTGTGCAGTGCTCCTTTGGGATATCAGAAGCCGATAAGACTAATTGGTAATAATGATAAAAGTATTATTTAAATTATACGTTCCTAATGAGTGGTTTTAGTGACGCCAACTTTATACTAGCGTATGAAGTGCGTAATTTCAAGTTAAATAATTATTGACTTTGTATTTTTGGTTTGTTTGTAGTATGTATTGATATTGAACAATTACAGACGGTAATATACAAGTGCGTTTGAAAACATCAAGGATTTGCATTGAAAAAAAATATTCGCACAACGAGCAACGGCTTTGCAGCAGAAATTTAGGACGGAATTTATTGTGGTGCTGTCATATCAGCTATAAAATCGCTATGAAAATCAGAAAACATTGTCCAAGTAGTCTTCTTTTACTTTGTTAAATAACAATTACCACAATTTATTTATTTATGTCTGACAGAGCTTCACAAACTGGGTATTCTTATGGCGTCTCTAGAAATCGTGATGGGTGAAATGAAAGAGTACAGAAACTGCGATTAAATTTTATGCTCGTTATCAATTTTTTCTATCGTTGAGACAGCTATTGGAGAATAGTCTATGACAAGACTTTATTTTTGATAGTATAAAGAGTTTAAAACTGATCGGAAAGGCTGTGAGATGCAAGGCGGTTCAGGAACTTGAATTAGTGTACTAACTGAAGAAACCGTGAACATTGAATCACTAATTATTCGCCCAGGTCCATGTTTAGCAACCTTGCAATTCTCTAACATTCTTAAAATATCTGCTGGAAGTAGTTTTAACTCTCTTGCATAAACATGTCCAGAGTTTGTGCTTACTAGATTTCGCGTTATCGGATCAAAAATCGAATGGAGTGATTTGTAAGTACTCAAAAGTATGGCTAGGAAGTTTCGTCTTTTCATAAGAGACGACGGTTTTAAACAGAATTTTACTGAGGTTTTAATAAGCGGTTTTTAAAGAAGCTCTCAAAGGATAGCTTCCGCCATGTCTTTGAATATTGGGAACACAAAAAGATTCAAATTCAATCTATGTTATTCAGTATTGGAGATGTAAGTACGAGGTGAATCAGAAACTACAACATCGAATTTTTTCTAAAACAATGTCCGAACGATTTATTTAATGAGTTTATGGCCAGGAAGTTCGGTCATATTTTAAAGCGAAACATTTCAAAACAGTAGCGGTGGTGTTGTCAAACCATTGAAGATGACCCGCAGTCTTTGGGGGCCAAGGAGTTATTCTTGTTGAATACATGCCAAAGGGAATTATGTTAATAAAAGTTACCTGTGACAAAACGTCCAGGTTTACGTTACAAAGAAGTTATTCTTCTTCATAAAAATACGCGAATTTACAAAGCAATCAAATTTCCACCCATCCTCCGTGGACGTAATTTTTCAGCTGGACCACTTATCATATAATTCGGATTTATTGCCTTTGAACATTTTTCTATTTAGAAATTTGAATAGCACCTTCTTTTGCATAAATGCGTCGACGTTAAGGTAGATTACGTTGAAAAATAAAATATCAGTAAAATCGTAGATTTGTCTTTGTTTGCTTTACAAAAAAACATTTTTTTTATATATTCGCGTATGTTCCTTATGAAAAGGGGAAAGTTGCGAGTTCGAATCTTCTCCGGGCATCAACTTCTTTTTATAAAAATGCTTTAGTTAGCTAGCGTTAATCAACGATTAAAACTGGTTTTCAATACTTCATTCTTTATACCGCAGAATTATTCTACGTGACGTGAGAATCGATGGAATTCAATATTGATCATTTCCACATGTACGTGGGATGTCTTTTAAGTTTTGCATAGTGGGACATAGAGAGCGCCACTAATTAAATGTCAGTACTAAAAAATAGCCTCTATCTTTAGTTAACCTAAATCCAAAGTTTCAGTGCGATATAGTATAGTATTGTAACTACAACGAACTGTCAAAGTTGACAAGTTAGTTGACGATCCAAGAGCAGGTTCGCCAAAAATGGCAGTCACTCGGAAAGACGTCGATGCTGTGCGCAAGATCATCAACGAATATCGACATGTGACATATCGCCAGATTGAAGAATTATTGGGGATTCCAAAGATCACAATTCAAAAAATTTTGCATAACGAATTGTGCATAAAAAATTAGTTTTCTGTTAGATACCACATCTGCTGACCGAAGAACAGAAAGCAGCTAGAGTGAATTGGTGTCAAAAAATTCTAGGTCGCTTCAACGCAGGAAACTATAAAAACGTATACAACGTGGTGATGAATCTTGGATTTGCCCATACGAGCTAGAAAATAAACGCCAGTCGTTTGTTTAGGTATTCCAATGTGAAGAAAAGCCGACAAAAGTCATCCGTTCTAGAAGTGTCTCCAAAAAGATGGTCGCGACATTTGTGTCGAAAGCAGTTTATGTAGCAACAGTTCCTCTACAAGATCAAAGAACTTTTACTGCCGATTGGTACATAACTATTTGTTTGCCGCAAGTTATCGCTGAACTTCGAAAAACAAACCCTGAGCGACGGATCATCCTCCACTAAGACAATGAAAGTTCGCATACAGCACGCGAGACAATTGTATTTTTAACGCAACGAGACGTCGAATTGTTCGGACTTAAGTCCTAACGATTTCCGATTGGCCGATTAGTATACAACCATTTGCTTGCCGCAAGTCATCCCTGAGCTTCAAAAACCAACCCTGAACAAATCATTCTCCACCAAGGCAACGCAAGTTCGCCCACAACACGTAAGACAATAGAATTTCTAACGCAACAAACCTTCGAATTGTTGGACCATCCTCCGTACAGTCCGGACGTAAGTCGATTTCTTTACCTTTCCGAAAATCAAGAACGGACTGCATGGTCAAAGGTTCCAGTAGTCAGGGGAAGCAGTCGATTACCAACAAACAAGTGGAACAACTGTTTCCAAAGTTGGTTCGAGCACATACAAAAGTGCATTAATCTTCGTGGCGAATACTTCGAAAACAATAAAACTTTTAAAGCCATCTACTGTTTTATTTCAGTCTTATATGGAAAACTTAAAAGACAACCCACGTAACTAGCGTTGTAGATATGCACAATCGCATAGAGCGTCCTAAAATTCTTATATGATGTAATTATTAAATTTCCAAATACTTAACTGTCAATTAAATTAATTTTTTTTTGTAACAAAGATACGAGAGATTTTAATTTATTAACTGATGATATAAAAATAAAGATTTTGCCTAGGAATAACTTTAAATATCAAAAGTATACATAGTTTAGTTAAGCAGATGCACATTTTGTAACGTTAGTTAACTGGGGAAATGACCGCGATAAAGCTATCGCCGCTATGCATGATTTGTTGTGAATTTAGTGTTGTTCCATAATTAATATATATGTCAATTAGATATTCTCTAGTGGAGATGTACATGTTTACTTAAACGGCGATTAAACATGTGATAGCAGGGCTTTTTTATAAACACTAAATATATTTTTCAGCAAGTAAATGAAACTATTAAAAATAGAAACAAAATTAGATAAACAGCGGTAAACAGCATGATGATTATTGTAATTTTTCCCCATAACTTCAATGCCGCAGAGGTAGTTGTTTAAATAACAAAATTACAAAACTTATGGTTCTTATATAAACCAATATTATTCTAATCTCACTTAATATAATGTGACTGCACGCCACATTGCCAATTACAGCAGAATTTATTTAATAACCTGAAAATAGCGTGCCAAAAATCACCCAAGGATCCTCTTGAATCACACAAACAATCCGAGCGACAATTTGTAGGGCACGCAAGCAAAACGCCCGTGAAAAAATCTAACATTGCAGTTCGGAAAATTATTAACAGCTGCGCTTGTTTAGTATTAAGGAAATGTTAAAACAAAAATAAAAGAAGAATGTTCTTATAACACAAATTGAGCAAAATTCAAGTAAAAAAAATATATGCAAAAATGCATTAATTCCAGCACCCGAAATGTAAAAAGCTTATCAAAATATGTACAAAATACAGTGAAAAATTCTCGTAAAATAATAAAAAAAAAAACAAAACCATCACCGAGAGAGAAAGAGGAAGAGAACACACGATATTAAATGTTTATGTATAATCACTATGACCAAACGCTGGCAGGTTTCCAACTTTTTCATTTAGATTATGCTAGTAATAAATAATCCGTTTATATACACCTTGATAGAAATACGACTGAAGAAAAAATAATTAATACCAGCATACGCATATAATTTATAATAGTATATAAAGAAAAAAAAATGCTGAAAATGAAAAACATAAAAGAAAATATTTTAAATTAACGAAGTATTTTTATTAAGCGATTTGATTGAAAAATATACTTTATGTACTCTTTTATATACTTTAATCGATTAAAAAATGGGTAATAAAATAAAAGCTGTTTAATAATGTAGCAAATAGATCTCTAGATAACTTAAGCATGCTTTTAAAAGATGAAATACATAAATAAATATACATATATACGAGGATAGTTTGACAAGTAGTGAGAATGACACATAGGTGGCGCTCTAATTGGTAAAACAAATGCCCTGTAATTTAGGTTGCCTATTTATATGTTTACATTCCGATATTTAGATAAATCGGTTGATAATTTTATTTTTGACAGCTGATTGAAAAAGCACCACGTCGTTTTGTTGAAATGGAAAAAGCAGAGTATCGTGCGGTAATTAAATACTTCGTAATTAAGGGTATGAAAGCTACCGAAATAAAAGATAAGTTACGGGAAACATTGGTGAATCTGCTCCATCATCCGCCACAATAAGTAGATGGGCAAATGAATTTAAACGTGGTAGAACAAGCAGTGTTGATGAAGCGCGCTCTGGAGCACCCAAAATCGTTACTTCTAAGGAAATGATTATAAAAATCCATAATATTATTACGCAAGATCGACGACTCAAAGTGAGAGAGATAGCAGACATGGTAAACATTTCAACAGAACGCGTACACCACATTTTAACGAAAGAATTGGGTATTTCCAAGCTTTCGGCAAGATGGGTGCCGCGACTGCTTACGACTGATCAAAAGTTCGTCCGTTTCCGCATTTCCAATGAGTGTTTGGACCTTTATAAGCGGAATCCGGTTGATTTTTTTTTCCGGGCGATTTGTTACTTGCGATGAAACTTGGATACACTACAATACACCCGAAACTAAACAACAGTCGAAACGATGGTTAGAACGTGGTTCTGCACCTCAAAAGAAAGCGAAAACCACTTTATCGGCAAACAAGGTGATGGCATCAATTTTTTGGGATTCAAAGGGCATTTTGCTCATTGATTACCTTCAGAAATGTGCCACAATAAACGGACAATATTATGCAGAACTTCTACAAAAATTAAATATTGAGATTCGTGCTAAACGGCCAGGAATGGCAAAGAAAAAGATTCTGTTTCACCAAGACAACGCTCCCTCGCATACCAGCACAGTTGCGATGTCCAAAATCCACGAGTTGCATTTCCAGTTAGTACCGCATGCGCCTTGTTCGCCGGATCTAGCCCCTTCCGACTTGCACCTTTTTCCAAAATTGAAAACGGCACTAGGTGTAAAGAAACTTTCGTCTAACGCCGAGCTTATCATTTCGTAAATAAGTATTTTGCAAGCCTTCCGGAATCGCATTTTAGAGATGACGTAAAGGCATTGGAGCACCGTTGGAATAAATGTATTGCTCTTTTAGGAGAATATATTGAAAAATAAAAATTATTTTGTATTTAAAAATTCGTTTTTCTTTTCCATTCTCACTACTTGTCAAACTACCCTCGTATACTTTTTATGGTATCGCGCACCGTACATCTCTCCGGGCGAAAAAAACCAACCGGCGGATATTAGACCAAAGCGGTTAAAGGTAATATATGTTGATCGTTAAAAATTTAAAAATTACATTTCATATATATCAGTATTGTATCTTAAATGGCTAGAATTTTGTGTAATATGTTTTTATTTTTAATATACGAGGTATATTCTGAAAACAAGTTGAGTTGTGGTCACGATCCGTTTGCATACATTTCTGCAGCACGTAAAAACAATAATAAAGAGTGTCTCAAATTGCGCTTTTCTTTTAAAGAATAAATAGAATATAGATGGCGCACTGAATTTGTCTGGGTATGTGGGCATTTAAAAAGTGTGATGTATGGCATTTATAAAAATGGCTTCGTACACGGTACAAGAACGCGCTCAAATTGTTGAATTATTTGATGAAAATCAGCGTTCTGTGAACAGAGTTTTTAGAAAATTACGTGAATTTTATGGTTTACATAATCGTCCATCCGAAAGCACTACTGGTCGAATTATTTAAAAATTTCGGTCGTTCACAAGAAAATATTGGTACGAACCAAACCAATATTTTCTTGTGAACGACCACTACGATTGTATTTTTCACTTTTTTGATCTTAATTCCTTTCCGGAAAAATAAAGAAATTGTTGGGATTTAGGTCCGGACTGTACGGAGGATGGTCCAACAATTCGACGTTTTGTTGCGTTAAATATTCAATAACTTTGCGTATTGTGTGCCAACTTATTTTGGTAGAGGATTCGTCGCTCGGGGTTGGTTTAGCAGCTTAGAGATGACTTGTGGCAAGCAGATGATTGTATACCAATCAGCAGAAACAGTTCTTTGATTTTGTAGAGGAATTATTGCTACCATATATGACCTGTTTTCGAGACAAATGTCGCAACCATCTTTTTGGAGATATTTCGAGAACGGATGACCTTTGTCAGCTTTTCTTCGCTTTGTAGCACCTAAACAGACGACTGGTGTTTAATTTCTGGCTCGTATGAGTAAATCTAAGCTTCATCACCACTGACAATGTTGTACACGTTTTTAGAGTTTCTGGCGCTGAAACGATCTAGAGTTTTTGACACCAATTCACCTTAGCTGCTTTCCGTTCTTCGGTCAACAGATGCGGTATCCAACGGGAAACTAATTTTTTTACACATAATTCTTTATGTAAAACTTTTTTAATTTGGGCATTTGAAATTCCTAATAATGTTTCATTCTGGTGATATGTCGCATGTCCATCTTCGTTGATGATCTTGCGCACAGCATCGACGTTTTCCTGAGTGACTGCTGTTTTCGGTTAGTCTGCTCTTGAATCGTCCCTAAGACTAATTCATCCACGTTTGAATTTTCCATACCGACGAAAAATTGTTGACTACCAAACAACCAAAAACCGAAACCAACTCGGTGAGGCATTCTAGTGGAGATAACTGTCTTCGAAGATTATAAAAAATTATTCGGCGAAAATGTTTTCGGTTTAATTCTTGTCAACTTTGAGAGTTCATTGTAGCTACTACATTACATGGTAATTTTGATAGAGCCTGTGGTTGATTCACTTGATCAGTGAAGGTTGATATATAACCCCTTGCTACATTAATATTCGTATTTTATATACGTATTTCGACAACTAAAGTTGTCATCATCAGCGGATAATTAAAAAGTGTCGCACCTGGAAAACTACGGCGAAAAATACTCGTACGAAAACAAACTACGTACGCGATCCGTACCGTTGAGAACCAGAATGTACACTGGTTCATTCTGGTTCTGAACCAATGTACATTCTGTGCGACACTTTTTAATTATCAGTTGATGATGACAACTTAGTTGTCGATATTCGTATACAGAATACGAAAATTAATGTGGCAAGGGGGTTATATATTAGACTTCAGTGAATAATATTACATGTATCGCACTGAAACTTTGGATTTAGGTTAACTAAGATGGAGGCTAATTTGTAGTGCTGACATTTGATTAGTGGCGCCCTCTAAGTCCCACTGCGCAAAAGTTAGAAGACATCCTACGTAATTAGGCGATCAATTCAGTGAAGTTGTGTGAACGTCTTGACAATTTGAAGTAAGCCCTTGCTAAGAAGACGACAAATATTTTTTCATCGTGACAACGCAAGACCCGCACGTCCGTAACCACCGTTCAGAAGTTGGTAGAGTTTTCATGGGATATCATGTTTCGCCTTCCACATAGCCTAGATATTTGCGCCGTCCGATTATCATTTGTTTCGTTCTCTACAAAGTTTCCTTAATGGGAAAAATTTCGAATCTTCGGAAGACAACAAAATTTATCTTGACATATTTTTTGCCCAAACATTGGATAAAAGTGACAGAAAATAATAGACAGTGCATTTGTTAAAAAGTTTGTTTCTTCTAGAATATGTATTTCGTTGAATACATAGTATGAAACCGACCTGACTTATGTAACAACCCGATAGTAATGTACTTAATACCTTTGTCTATATATTTATAAGAAGTTGTAAATTCTAATCGTATTCAGTGACAATTTTTTATAATAAATTCTATTAATAATCTGATATAGATAGGTTAGATGTAATTTTTAAATTTAATTTAGTGCAGTCATTAAAGTCAAAGAAGTATTAACAAAATATTAACGTAATATCTTCTGTAAAACATAAATAAACATTTTATATTAGTAATATGTCTGTCTTTGTTTTATTTCTGATAAGTTTGAAAAAATACCAAAACAAGAAGGCGGTTCTAATTCAATTGCCAGGTACTCTATATTTATTTTATTAATATTTATTTTGGAGGATAATTTTCGAAATTTTGTTCATTTTCTTTACATCAAATTATTGAGGTATTAACTACACGCTTAGGATTAAAAATTTATTTGATTATACAGGTTGGTAGAAAAGTTTTGAAAGCGACACCTATTAAGCAGTAGAGGAATCAAAATTCATACGCCATTTTAATATTTCATGTGTCATATGAACACACTAAAAATTTTATCTCGATCTGTAAATTCATTCATTGTTAGCAATCCATTTGAATGAGACGTGTCGGTGTATTTTGTAACAATGGAAAAAACTGAATATCGCGCTGTGATAAAATACTTTGTTTTGGAATATTTATCAGTAACAGAGATTCATACAAAAATGGTAAACGTGTTAAAGGAATGTGCTCCTTCATTTCCAACAGTACATCGATGGGTTTTAGAGTTTAAACGTGGTCGTACAAGCGTTGAAGATGAACCACTTAGTGGACGGCCAAAAAATGCAATAACAGTAGAAATCATTGAGCAAGTACATAATATAGTTAGTGAAGATCCAAATTTGACTAAGTGTAAAATTACTGATACCATAGGCATCTTAGACGAACGAGTACTCCATATTTTACATGAAGAATTACACATGAAAAAGCTGTTTGGAAAGTTAGTGCCGCATTCGTTAACAATTCAACAAAAACTGGATCGAAAACAAAAAACCGATTTCTTGCGTCGTTTTATAACTATGGATGAGACTCTACCATCATGATCCTAAATTGAAACAAGAACGATTACAGTGGACTACGGTTGGTTGTTCAACTCCAAAAGAGGTGAAGACAGGACAATCGGCAAAAAAGGTTATGGCATCAGTGTTTTGGGATGCAAAAGGAATTTTATTGATTGATTATCTTGAAAAAGGTAAAACAATTAACTCGAGAGTATTATTGTAACCTTTTAGATCAACTGTATGCAAAAATTCGTGAAAAAAGACCTGGTTTAGCGGAAAAAAAAATAATTTTTCATCAAGACGCCTTCACACAAAAGTGTTTTGACGATGGCTAAATTGAATGAATTAAAGTACGAATTGCTTGAACAACCACCGTATTCACCAGATTTGGCTCCGAGTGATTACTACCTCTTCAAAAACTTGAAACAATTCGTTCGTGGAAAGCGTTTTTCATCGAATGAAGAAGCTATTTCAGCCGTGGAACAGTATTTTGCAAAGCTTCCGGAAAATCATTACAGAGATGGTATAAAATTATTGGAGGATCATTGGAATAAATGTATTGAAGTTGAGGGAGATTACATTGAATAAAAAAACTAATTTCATTTGAAAATTCACATTGTTTCATTTTTGCTTTCAAAACTTTTCTACCAACCTGTAATTATTCTTCAGTTGCATTATATGCAAAAATAAGAAATAACATTGAATTTTAAATGTAATACAGATAAGTCTTTTACTTAAGTTCGAATGCGATCAAATAGGTGAACAGATACACACATGAAATTAATTTTATTTCGAGCTTCACCTTGTGTTAAAATTTTGATTTATAAAAATGGTGAACACCTTCCGTTACAAGACGGTTGAATAAGTGACCTCGTACAAAGGTTGTCCGAAAAAAACAAACTTTTTGCATTGACTTTTATTTGCAATAATCATTAAAATGTTAGGGCTACTTGGATGAAATATTTGTGCTATAAGTGATTCATTGGAAAGAGATTTTTATTATAAATTATTGAAATAGAATTTAATAAATAGAAGCTCCGTATATAGGGAAATCTACAAGGTAGAGGACAAACCTGATTGATAGAAGGAAGTAAAAACATGAATTAGATATTTGAAACGAAGACAACCGATCATGAACCAACTCATATTTTGTATTTAAAATAAGATATGTTGAATTTGGATAGTATATATAAACATTAAAAGGTTTATCAATGTTTATGTATGTATATAATATATAGTTAAAATTTATATCATATAATTAATTTTTTTAAATTAATTTTGATGTCATTTAATTAATGGTTGAAATTTAATATTAAGGTAGTTTAATTTTGTTAATATTCTGAATAAATTTAAAAAATAATAAAATAATCAGGTTTTACAATTATTTTGAGTATTGTTGTTCCAACGTTAGCTATTTAAAATTACATGTGTTAAAGATTTACTTTATTTCAAAATAAGTAAATATGCTTAGATAAATTAAATAACAATATAGTATTTCTTTGACATTATCATTATACCAGGTGTACCGAAAAGTCATTGCAGGTTTATTTTAACAGATGTCGCTAGGCTTAAGTATGTAATGTTATGATTTGACACATATGTCATCTTATTCTACTGACATCAAGCTTTAATGCTTCAACATGTTATATTTTGCGAAAGTAACTCAGTCATAGATTTATACCTCTTTGAAAATGTCGAGTTTCGCGCCGGCAAAAGTGCATTTGTGGCACGTATTACTTTTTTTATTTAGTCAAAAGAAAAAAGCTGCTGAAAGTTATCGTTTGCTGGTAGAAACTTACGGTGAGCAATGCTCTACCCATAAAGGCATGTGAGACGTGGTATCGACATTTCAAAAGTGGTGACTTCGACGTGCAAGGCAAAGAACGTTCTGGTAGACCGAAAAAGTTTGAAGATGAAGAACTGCAGGAGTTATTGAACGAAGCCCCAATCCAAACTCAAAAACAATTGGCAGAAGCGTTAAATTTGGCCCAAGAAACGATTAGCGACCGATTACGAGTAATGGGAAATATTCAAATGATGGGAAAGTGAATGCCACGTTAATTGAATAACAGGCAAATGGAAAATCGAAAAATCGTCTGTGAAATGGTACTTGAAAGGTATGATTGGAAGCCATTTCTGCATTGAATAGTATCGGGTGATGAAAAATGGATTTATTTCGAAAACCAAAGCGCAAAAAATCTTGATTATCACTTGGCGAAGTCGGCCCATCGACTCCAAGGCAAAATCGTTTTGACCGCAAGACAATGCTCTGTGTTTGGCGGGACCAGAGTGGCTTGGTGTATTACGAACTGTTGAAACCTGGTGAAACAGTTAATACTGATCGCTACTGACAACAAATTATCAATTTGAACCATGCATTGATAGAAAAATGTGCAGAACAGGCCTGAAGACACGGTAAAATGATTTCACAGCACGATAACACACTGTCTGATACAGCAAAATCTATCAAGGAAGCGTTGGACATAATATCGCACTGGCCGTACTCTCCAGACCTTACCCCGTCCGATTATCACCTTTTCGCATCAATGGGATACGCGCTTGCAGAGCAGTACTTCACAAATTTCGAAGAAATTAAAAAATGACTCGATGAATAGTTTTGCTCAAAGGACAAACCGTTTTTTTTGGGATGGCATCCATAAATTGCCTAAAAGATTGGCAAAGATGTGTAGAATCAAATGGCCGATACTTTGAATAAATAAATTTCTTCATTTTCTTGAAAATTATGTAGTTTTTTTACGAAAAAACCGGTAATGACTATCCGGCACACCTGGTATATACATAAGTAAGATATAAGATTAAAAAGTATATACATAAATAAGATTTAATTCCTAATAGCAATTTGTTCATTCTGAATACATAACTTCCTCATTTCATTCAAAGACTAGCCGAATGACAATACTACCTTGAGACGTAAGAGTCAAAAGATGAATAAAAGGAAGTAACATATTTATCAATTGAAAATGAATATTTATTTTAAACTTATACTTTCAAAAATCATTTATCTAAATCAAAATCATATTTATCTATCTTTACTCGTATTCATCAACACATATAACAATATACTACTATGAGCAAAAAAGACTTTTTAATTTAAATTTCGCGCGAAAACTCATTCGTCGAAAAATTTTTTTTCTAGGTTGGTATGACTGTCAGTGACATCTGTGCCAAATGTCACATCAAAATAATAATTAGTGTTTAGTATACGTTTGTTTATCTGAAGTACAAAAAGTGCATTCGGCGATTTTTACAATGAGTGAAATTATTTAACAAAGAAGTTCCATTAAATTTTGTGTGCCGAATCAAATTTCTGGTGCCGAAACGTTCAGAATGTTGCAAAAGGCCTTCGGTGATAATTGTTTGTCGCGAGCAAGTGTGTTTGATTGGTACAAATTATTCAAAGAGGGTCGAGAACGCGTTGATGACGAACCACGTCCAGGACGGCCATCAGCATCAACTGATGATCAACACGTCAATAGAATCAAGGAATTGGTGCTTGAGAATCGACGATTAACAGTCAGAGACCTTACTGGCATCGTTGGAATATCAGAAGGATCAGTGAAAACCATTTTGAAAGATCATTTGGGCCTAAGAAAAGTGAAAGCACGATTTGTTCGAAAATCACTCAATTTTTTCGAAAAACAGCGTCGCGCTGACGTCTGTGAAACAATGTTTTCCGACAATCAAGACAAAATGAAAGGCATCATAACTGGAGATGAGACTTGGATCTACGCTTATGACCCGGAAACAGACGATCAATCGGCCGAATATCGTATCAAAGGTGAGCCGAAGCCCATAAAACCACGTCAAAGCAAATCAAAAATCAAGGATATGTTGACAGTTTTCTTCGATTATCGAGGTGTGGTGCACTCCGAATTCCTTCCGACCGGCCAAACTGTCAACAAAGAATACTATTTGAGTGTTATGCGTCGTCTGCGCAATGCTATTCGTAAAAAGAGGCCAGAATTATGGGCCGACAACTCTTGGTTTTTGCACCACGATAATGCACCGTCGCATACTGCATTAATTCTCCGTGAGATTTTCGCCAAATTTTCAACCAATATCGTGCCGCAACCACCGTATTCGCCTGATTTAGCTCCGTGTGACTTCTGGTTATTCAGCAAACTCAAACGACCGCTCCGGGGAAACCGTTTTGAGTCAATTGAAGACATTAAACATGAATCGCTACGCGCATTGAAGGCTATTCCTGAAATTGACTTTAACAACTGTTTCGAGAATTGGAAGAAACGTTGGCACAAGTGTATTGGGGCCAGGGGGGATTACTTTGAGGGGGACGTAATAAATTTGGAGGAATAAATTAAGAATTTAAAAATTACGAACAAAGTCTTACTATTTTTTGCCCACAGTAGTATATGTAGATATTCCAAAAATACTGAATATAAATGAACAAATATCAGTTTAATTAATTCATATTATAAATATTATTTATAAGTAAATATATATAAATATTATGCTTTTTGTTTTAATCAATCCATTATTTACATACAAATATATTTTTGCCTTCGATAAATCGGTCGTCCCAATATTTCGATCTGAATGACAATTAAAAGTTAAGTGGATACTAGAAACGCTTTTCAATTCAAAACGTTCTGATTTGCAGATAGTAACCTCGTCCCCATAACGAACTTTCCTTTCACATAAAACGATTTTTATGATTATCTGTAATGTTTATACGTTTATGTTAATTATAAATAATTATTGGCTTATTCATATTATCGCCCGATCATTTGACTTTGACAAAAAATACACGTTTAGCAAATAAAGAAAATAACTGAATCAATATTGTGTTAAGTAGGATGAAAAGATAAGTTCGTTTTAATAATAAGAATAATAATTTAATAACATATTAAACTAGTAATAATTCCCTCTTTGTCCAACGATATATAATATACAGGATATATAGAAGAAATATACATACGCGTCCAGGAAAAATATATAAAATACATATACACAGTCTGTCGTAGAGAAAACTGAACTTTTTAAAATAGTAATTCATAATGGCGCTATATATTACAAAAATATGCGTCGGTAATGCAGATGTTTGACCAATGTTATGTGAAAATATCAGGACATTTGCATCATTGGAAGCAGATATATTGCGCCTAAAGTAACAGTGTGTACTTGGCAGTCGAAAAATGAATTTTGAACAAAGAGCAAATATCAAGTTTTATTTTAAACTCGGTAAATCGTTTACTGAAACGTTTGATTTGATGAAACAAGTGTATGGTGATGCGTGTTTATCACATACGAGTGTATATGAGTGGTATATACAATTTAAAGACGGTCGTACGGACATAAATGACGACGAAGATCCTGGTGCAAAAAAATCTGTGGTTATGGAAAGTAACGTCAAACTTGTGAGTGAATTTATCAGAAATAAGTCGAAATCCTCATTGTGACATGTGGGAATGGAATTAAATATTTCCAAAGATTCAATTCATTGCGTTTGGACACAGCATTTAGGACTGAGAAAGATTTGGCAAGGTTTGTACCACACCAGCTAACTCAATACAACATTGTACAGACTTAAATAAAGACTCAAATAAGAACGAAAAGTTCAGGTATTCCATTGTAACTGGCGATGAGACGTGAGGTTTTCAATATGATCTGGAGACCAAGCTTCAAAGCTTTGAATGGAAACATTCGAGCGAAGAAAGACCGAAAAAAAGCCATTTGGAGAAGTCGAAAGTGAAAAAAATGTTGATTTGTTTTTGTGATTCGAAAGGTATAGTGCACGAACAGTTTGTACCAACTAATCAAACAGTCAATGCTGTATATTATCTTGATGTTATGAAGCGTCTTTTGGCGTATATTCGTCATGTGCGCCCTTAATATCGTGAAAATGGTAGCTGGCGTTTGTTACATCTCATCGCTCGACGCTTATCACTGATTTTCTAACTACGAATGGCATTTTAGCCATTAACCATTCACCGTATACACCAGATTTGACCCCCTGTGATTTCTATATATTCTCCAAACTACATTTGTCTATGAAAGGACAGCCTTATGCCGACGTCGAAGCCATTAAAGCGGCGTCGATAGCGATTTTGAAGAATATCTTTAAAAATTAACTTAAAAATTCATTCGAAATGTTAATTGACCGTGTAGAACGTTGTATTGAAGCCGAAAGCGACTACTTTAAATAAAATGAATGAATTTTACCAAAATAGTAAGCTTTTATTTTTATTTTAAAAAAGTTCGGTTTTCTCTGTGACAGACTGTCTAAAAACTATAATCAAAAAAATTTTAAAAATTATAAAAAAGAAACTCATCACAGTTGATTAATAGAATCGAAAAGATATAATTGTAAAGTGCTTCAGCATTATACAGATGTTTACAAATCTTTGATAAATAAAACAAATGACAGCGGTCTCAAATGAGATCCCTGCGGAACTCTAGATGACGGAGAATATTCGAATGACATATAGCTATTGTAATCAACATAATTTGATCTGTTTGCAAGATATGACATCATAAACCGAAGAAGGGAAGAACTCGAATCAAATGCAGACAATTTAGTAAGTAAAATTTCATAGTCTTATATATCAAAAGTACTACTAAAGTCAGCGTAAATGACATCCACGTGTATCAAGCTATTCACTAATAAACTGATATATGGTCACGAGATTTGTTAGAGTAGATCTTCCACGGACATATCCATGCCAGCAGGACAAATCCATACTTCTACACAAACTTTATCATGAAATTCTCAAGGATCTATTTTATTCTATATATTGACCTGCTTCCTGTTGGGCAAGATGTAAAGCAAAATGAAGAAAAGCATAGATCATGAAGATTTTACCTCCATACAAACGTTATCATAAAATTCTCAAGGATCTATTTTATTTTATATATTGCCCTGCTTCCTGCTGGACAAAATATAAAGCAAAATGAAGAAAAACATGAAGATTTTACCTCAATACAAACTTGATCATAAAATTCTCAAAGATCTATTTTACTCTCTGTCTTACTCTGCGTCTGCAGGGCAATATATAGAGTCAAATCAAGATAGATCGCGGAAACCGAAATTTTTATCTCTACACAAACTTTATCACAAAATTTTCAAGGATTTTCCAATAATTAAAAATAATTATTTGGACTTTTATGGTTTTAGACAATCATAATTTTATTGATATTAAAATATGGTACAGGTTATCACTGATATTTTTCTGCATTTTATATAAACGACTTCAATGAATTAAATTTATATTAGCACCGATGAGATGAAACAAACCTGTCATGACTCTTTTATAATGTTCCTGACGAATCAGTTTCGACGAGTACTAAACGCACAAAGTAAGAAAAAAATCGTGTTTGTATTTAAGACAACTTTAAGGCATAGTAAAAAGAGAATGACTCAATACCATGTCATGACTATACGTCAACACGTAAAATTTAAACTTCAAATTTAAATAAATAACATAGTTTTATTAAAGGCAGTTTAAATATTTGTTTTCTAATTATATTACATTCGGATACAGTCATACGACGAGAATGTAAACTATTTGTACCATAAAAACCGGTTAGTATTCTCTCAAAAAAAAAAAAAAAACAACATTTAATTCTACATCGTAAAAATACCAAAGACGCTCAATAAAAATACTTCGTTTATAATTTTTCAATCCAAAAAAAATTCTCGAATGAAAAACTGAAATGTCCTACCTCTCGTATGGTGAGCGTGTGTGACACCATCTGAATGTTGTTCTGACTCTGCGAGTTGGGCAGGTTCTCGGTGGAGCGTGACCTGACCAACTGTCTCGATCCCGTCGTGACGGACCTACTCTTCAGCAGCATCTCGGTCCTGATGAAGACCCGTGAGATGTACGACGAGCTCAGGCCGCGTATGCCGAAGGCGACCTTGAGCAGTTTGCTCGGCGAATGGGGCATCTCTCGGCAGAATTTGTTCAGTGCCATGTCGATGTCGTTCTTCTGTATGCACTTGTACCATTCGGAAGAGGTGGACGAGGAGCTCTTATAAAATAGGATCAAGATCGCCATGGCGGCTCTATAAAATACCTGCAAAAATTGAAAAAAAAGAGTAGAATATAGACAGGGTGCAACAAAAACTATGAGTTACTATTAGACAAAATTTTGTATTTACAATTTGGGTAAATTCATTTCCAAAAATACAATACAAAATATCACGGTGATTCTGACAAGAGAACAAATAAATCGCAAAAATGTATACAGGACATTGCTTATAATAGACATGGAGATTTTATTAGTGAAATGTTATGAATAATGCTCCTCTTTTTGGACAGAAGCTCAGAAAAGCATTTTACATGAAAACAAACCACGATCAAGACTGTCCAAAATTACTAGAATTTTGGAAAGTAAAGAAATTGTTCAGAGAATGACGTTCATGTAACAAAGGTGTCATCAACCTACCTAAAGTAGCTAAAATGTGTCTAGGAAAATGACGATGATTAGGGAAATCTATAGCTGTACCAAGCATTTGTTTATAGTAGCAGCCATGGAATTGGAAATAAATAGGTTTCCACCAAGTTACCTATATCATTATGTTGGTTATCAGAGGATAAGGTCTATCGGTTTATTTGTGATGTCAGGTACATAGAAACTTCGGTAGCCAGGAATTTGACATCAAAGTATACGAGGATGGTCCCATAAGTACCCGGCCTGACATAGAGATGGCGGTAGGTGTTTGAAAAATATCACTGTATTAGAAAGTACACAATCTATAAAGCATATGTTTCAAGTTTGAAGACGCCACGTTGTTTAGTATTTCTTTGGCAGCCATCAATAGTGAACGCTTTCTGTGAATTTGTAAAAATGGAGGAAATTGGTCATTGTTGCGTGGTACAATACTTTTATTTGAAAAGCCTCAGCCCAACCGATATAAAGCTGAATTGAATTCTACTTTGGGTGAGTCTGCTCCTTCATTTACAACAGTGAAATATTGGGTAGCAAAGTTTAAACGAGGCCGTACGAGTTGCCAAGACGAGCATCGCAATGGTCGACCAAATGAAGTTGCGACTCCAGAAATGGTAAAGACAATCCACAAAGGGGTACTGGATGATCGTCGACTGAAAGAGCACGAGCTAGTAGACATAGTAGGCATTTCAAAAAGTGCGGTACATCGCATATTATCTAAAAATTTGGACATGAGAAAGCTATGTGCAAGATGGATGCCGCGTTTGCTCACACTCAACCAAAAACAGTGTGGGGAAGATGTTTCAATTGTTTTGTTGAGTGTTTAGCGAAGTTTCGCAGCAACAAAACAGAATTTTTGCGCCGTTTCATAATCATGGATGAAACATGGATTCATTACTTTACACTCGAGACAAAAGAATTATCAAAACAATGGCCTCAAAAGGGAGAACCGGCTCCAAAGAAGGCGAAGACCGTTTCTTCGGCAGGCAAGGTGATGGCATCGGTTTTTTGGGATGCGCGTAGAATAATTTTCATTGACTATCTTAAAAAAGGAAATACTATCAACGGTGAGTATTATGTGAACTTATTACAACGTTTGAGCGAAGAAATCAAGGAAAAACGGCCGCATTTGACTAAGAAGAAAGTGTCTCATGAAGACAATGCACCAGCTTACAAATCCGTTATTGCAATGGCCAAAGTTAATGAATTAAAGTTCCCTCGGATTATTTTCTGTTCCCAAACTTGAAAAATGGCCCAGTGGCCAAAGATTTTCCAACGATGAAGAAGTGATGTCGGCAGTTAATGGTTATTTTGAGAAGCAATACAGTTCTTATTATAAAAAGGGTAACAAAAGTATATTTCTTTCCAAATTTTTATGTTTTCTGGGTCGGGACTTCTGGGACCACCCTCGTAGATACATATATAGTGAATTCATGCACTTTTCAAGAAAGGGGAACCACCGACATGTGCATTTTTTCGCTGTACATTTGGTTACATCATGTTCACTGTGACATTGATTTATGAGCTTTTAACATAGTTCTTATTAATTGTATTGTGTTCAATGAATTGTCTTTTAATTTTGTTAAAACAATATATAATCCGTATGTTAAATCTTTTCCAAAAACGATTTCTGGTTACATAATTTCAACAATATATACTTTTATAGCACTGCATTATTTTGACTGAGTCACTGTACGTCAACGTTCGATGACTGAACATAGCGTATACTCACACGGCTTTCTTAACGAATATGTCCGTCAAACAAACTGCAGAGGATAGGAACTTTTTTGGCATTGTTTATTTGTGGAATATCTCGTGCAAAAAACTATTCGTTTTTGATGAAATATAAATTGTTCTATAATAGAAAAGGGTTCAATTAGAACCTTGAAAAGCAACTTTAAAAATTGGCGAAAAGAAGCGCTAAATGTTAAACAAAAATTACGTTTACAAAAATTACAAAAAAAAAGCAAGTACACGTTCGGAATTAGAAATAATTTACGTCAATGATTTCTCCGATTTGCTAATGTACGAGGGAGCGTTTTTATATTCGCGAAATAAGCGGGTTGTAGAGGGGTGAGTAGGCGCATTGGGGGCGTGGCCTGTGCAGCGACTCATGATTAGTATAAATACGAAGTTTCATTGTTATTAGACAGTTAGTCTTTGAGCTATCGTCAACCAAGTAACATAATCAGGAGTGAAAAGTGAAATATGGAAAAAATCGAATATCGTGCCGTTATAAAGTTCCTTACCAGGCAAGGAAAATCAGTCGCGACCATAATGACTGAGATGTCATTGGTTTACGGCGACTCTTGTCCAGGAAAAAACATGGTGTACAAGTGGCATAGTTTATTTAAACAAGGAAGGGAATCCCTTGAAGACGACCCGAGGCCGGGCAGGAGCATTGAGGTGACCACGCCAGCACTTATCCAAAAAGTTGAACAAATTGTACTCGAAGATGCTCGACTAAAGAAGAAACAACTCGCAGAAATGGTTGGAGTATCCGATACAACAATTTTTAAAATCCTACACGATCATCTCGGCATGTCTAAGGTCAGCGCAAGATGGGTGCCGAGAATGCTCACGCCGCCGCAAAAACAACAGCGCGTAGAGTGTTCGCGTGCATTTTTGGACCTCTGTAATGAAGACAAGGATGGTGTATTGAGTGGAATTGTTACTGGAGACGAAACTTGGGTTCATCATTATGAACCTGAGTCCAAACAAGACTCCATGCAGTGGCATAAAAAGGGCACAGCACCTCCCAAGAAATTTAAAGTGTCACAATCAGCTGGGAAACTCATGGCAACGGTATTTTGAGACTAGGAAGGAATATTGTTGATTGATTATAAAGATAAAGGTGTTTCTATAACCGGAGAATATTACGCTTCAATATTAGAGCGACTAAAAGAAGCCATTAAAGAGAAAAGACGGGGAAAATTGACAAAAGGTGTTCTGCTTTTGCACGACAACGCGCCCGTCCACAAGAGCCGCGTTGCGTTAGCTGCCCTGCATAAGGTGGGCTTCGAAATTGTGAATCACCCATCCTACAGCCCAGACCTGGCCCCGGGTGATTATTACCTGTTTCCGAAAAAGAAAAAAGAGCTGCGGGGTAAAAAATTTACTGCCGATGATGAAGTCAAGGAGGCAGTTTCGGCGTATTTTGCAGATAAAGAGAAATCATTTTTTTATGAGGGTATAAATAAATTAATTGAAAGATGTGAAAAATGTATCCGTCTTGCAGGTGAATATATTGAAAAAGAAAAATAATTTGGTTTTTTTATTTCCACCCCTTGTCCCCCATTCCGCGAATATAAAAACGCTCCTTCGTAGTATCTATTTAAGTTGGAATTTTGGTCGGATTAATTAAATGACATTAAAGAATTTACTAAAAATTCTCCGGGCCAATATATCTAAATCACATTTTTATCGGTATCGACGTGTGTAGTTTGCGATAACGCCAGACAATTCCAGAAAAATAATTCGCAGATCTTATTTTCGGAATTATATTTCGGAATGCGCGCTTTCGTCACACGAGCAAATACTGCCGTAAAGGGCGTGTGTTGTACAGAAAGTGTGCAAATTTTTCTATTTATAGGACGCGTATTCGGAGAAGCGAAGATTTTCGGCTGCCAAGTTGCGAATTCTTCGCTTGTTTTTTAATGGAATTATTTACAAAACTCGAATCGCATTCATCAAAGAATTCAAGGGAAATTCGAAATGAAATTAGCTCAGACACTTATGATTACGCACCGTTTTCCCATTTTGGCAAGAAAGCATGTAGAATGATTGGAATTAATTACTAATTCACTAAAATACATCGAAACGCATATTACTAGTAATGTACTGAACGGTCATTTTTTAATTTATATTCTTATTGATCAAAAAAGGCAAATAAAACCCCTTTCCATATTAATGTTCATATTCTGTATACGTATTTCGACAATTAAGTTCTCATTTTCAGTAGATAATCTCAGTGTCGCACCTGGGTCCACGGTAAAACTCGCACAGAATTATACGGCCCAATAACCAAATACAAAGCGATTTAAATTTCACACAATTTAATATATTTTTCTTAGTCTTAAAACCTACACCCCTACGTCCCCTCTACCACTTATGGACCCTTTTTTTTAACGGTCGTTGTTCTTTGTACACTATCGCTCATAAGTATCTGGGCACTTGGCGCAAATTGTAACAAAAATCAAAATTGAAATACTACTGCACTGAAAACTGAATTTTCAGTGCAGTAGTTGAGTCCTGAAGATGTCCCATACAAATGGGTACGAAACGTCGGCAGATATACAAGTGACGCGGTTCCAGCTCGGAAGCCCAGAAGCAGATAGCGTGGATTTCAAAAGGGTGTTTTTGAAATCCACTAAACGAATTCGAAAACTCCGCAAACGGCGCCCCGGTGTTCCACCAGAGCCAATTCGCACACATTGAGCAACACAATTGAAAGCGGCTTTCTATTACTGCGACAATTTCCAACAAATAAAATTTGTGGTTCTACGATTCGGACCTAACAAAGCTGCAGCAATTAGGGAAAGCCAGAAAAGATTTGAAAATATGAGGGTAGTTTGACAAGTAGTGAGAATGGAAAAGAAAAACGAATTTTTTAAATACAAAATAATTTTTGTTTTTCAATATATTCTTCTAAAAGAGCAATACATTTATTCCAACGGTGCTCCAATGGCCTTATGCTATCTCTAAAATGCAATTCCGTAAGGCTTGCAAAATACCCATTTACGGAGATGATAAGCTCGTCGTTAGACGAAAATGTCTTTCCACCTAGTGCCGTTTTCAATTTTGGAAAAAGGTGCAAGTCGGAAGGGGCTAGATCTGGCGAATAAGGCGCATGCGGTACTAATTGGAAATGCAACTCGTGGATTTTGGACATCGCAACTGTGCTGGTGTGCGAGGGAGCGTTGTCTTGGTGAAACAGAATCTTTTTCTTTGCCATTCCTGGCCGTTTAGCACGAATCTCAACATTTAATTTTTGTAGAAGTTCTGCATAATATTGTGCGCTTATTGTGGCACCTTTTTGAAGGCAATCAATGAGCAAAATGCAATTTGAATCCCAAAAAATTGATGCCATTACCTTGTTTGCCGATAAAGTGGTTTTCGCTCTCTTTAGAGGTGCGGAACCACGTTCTAACCATTGTTTCGACTGTTGTTTAGTTTCAGGTGTACTGCAGTGTATCCAAGTTTCATCGCAAGTAATAAATCGCCTACAAAAATCAACCGGATTCCGCTTATAAAGGTCCAAACACTCATTGGAAATGTGCAAACGAGTGAACTTTTGATCAGTCGTAAGCAATCGCGGCACCCTTCTTGCCGAAAGCTTGGAAAGGCCCAATTCTTTCGTTAAAAAGTGGTGTACGCGTTCTGTTGAAATGTTTACCATGTCTGCTATCTCTCTCACTTTGGGTCGTCGATCTTGCGTAATAATATTATGGATTTTTTATAATCATTTCCTTAGAAGTAACGATTTTGGGTGCTCCAGAGTGCGCTTCATCAACAGCTTGTTCTACCACGTTTAAATTCATTTACCCATCTACTTATTATGGCGGATGTCATTCTCACTACTTGTCAAACTATCCTCGTACTTCCATTGAAACCCATTTAAAACCAATTTACTGAATATAAAAAATTCAAAACACTGGGTTGTCGTTAGTGGAGTCATTGCAAATTGTGAATAACGCTACAAGTGACATAAAAAATATATGTGTTGTACTATCTGTTAGATATACGAACAAAGCAAACTCAATTTATCCTACCTTACTCTGAAATGTAAGACTTCGTAATACATCCTAACGTAACCAAAAATATAATTTTGCGACAAAATTCCAATAGGGATATTGAGTAGTGGATGGATTCCAATATAGGAGGAGGCATGGTCTGTAACGGAAACGTCATTCGCATTTGTTTACCGTCGATTTAGCGATTGTTTATCGAGCGAACATCGTCGCGATATTACGACGGTGAGAAGCGAGCGAACGAGAGAGAGAGAGAGTTAGACAGAGAGGTTGAACAGGAGACGTTGAAATAATGGTATGTAAACAAAAGTCGACCTAGGCGCGAGTGCACGTGGTTTTTTAATTCATTCTTCAAACCGTGCACGAATAAAAATAAACAACAGAGATATCCGATTACTGAAACGTAAACACTACGACGAGGATGGGATGGTTATAGTAAGAGCTCCCGTGTTGGTTTCGACGAAAGGAAGATCGCGCAAGGAATCTGACGATTCAAAGCATTCCATTCGTATCGGATTCCCGATATTTTGAAACTGCAACTGATACGAATCGAACGTGTTTTCCCTCTTTTGTTTGTTAATGGATTTCCATGTTGTGCTTGCTGAATTGGTTGAACGATTTTAACGAAAAGACTTCATTATTATGCACGCGTCCGAATGGTGTAACCTTGACATTCCGGATTCTTTTCATATTGACGACAATTTAAGATATTTTTTGTCCTTTTCTACTTCTCGTGTTAGAATCTTAAGAATACACAAGAATTTGAATATGTTCGGAGAGTGGACTTGGGTATGAATTGGAAAAATGTTGTACATACATCCGTTTAAGGTAAAATTCTTTGTTTTAAAATTTCGTTTCACGTTAAATGTTCGAGACTAAATATTAAACAAATTTTTATACAATCAGTCAGAAAAGTGGACGTACACCCAATGAATGTTGAATATCATCAAATGCGAACATCCGGCTATTATAAAACATATTTACTCCTATTTAACGTCAACAAATTCTAAAATTAAAACCTGTAATAACAATATGAAAACTGAAGGTAAATTTTGATGGAGATTGCGGTTGATTAAATTAATCAATTAAGGTTAATATAATACAATAATTTTCGTATTTTGACAACTAAATTGTCATCATCAACAGACAATTTAATCAGTGTCGCACCTAGAACCACGGCAAATCCCGCACAGAAAGGTCCGTATTAGACCTACACCGTCAAGAGCCAAACACACACTAAAGGCTCGTTCCACACTATTTAATTTGTATTCTAGGAAGCAAGCATTAACATTGCTAAATTCACGGGGTGTACGAAGATTTGTGACTGACTGTTTAGTCGTGCAGTTCTTTAACTCCTAAAGAAAACCTTTCATATTGTATAATATATTATACAAAGTTTGTCGCAGAGACAACTGAACTTTTTTAAAATAGCAATTCCTAGTGACGCCATCTATTAAAAAAAAATATGAATTACGAAAAGTAACATCAAACTGGTGCGTGAATCTATCAGAAATTAGCCGAAATCCTCATTGTAATACGTAGGAATTGAATTAAATATATCCAAAGATTCAATTCATCGCATTTTAACGCAGTATTTGGGACTGAGAAAGATTTGTGCAGGCTTTATACCACACAAGCTAACTGAATTCAACACTGTACAGCTCGATTAGAGACTCAAAAAAGGACGAAAAATTCAGGTATTCTATTGTAACTGGCGACGAGACGTGGTGTTTTTAATGTTATCCAGAGACTAAGCGTCAAAGCATTGAATGGAAGCATCCAAGCGAAGAAAGACCGAAAAAAAGCAGTTTGCAGAAGTCAAAAGTGAAGACAATGTTGAGTTGTTTTTATGATTCGAAAAACATAGTGCACAAAGAGTTTGTAGCAACTAGTCAAACAGTCAATGTTGTATATTGTCCTGGTGTTATGCAGCGTCTTTTGGCGCGCATTCAACGTCTGTGCCCTCAATATCGTGAATTTGGTAATTTGATGATCCACCATCTCATCGCTCGATGCTTATCACTGATTTTCTAACTACAAATGGCATTTTAACCATCAACTATTAACCGTATTTGGCTCCCATGCGATTTTTATATAGTCTCCAAACTCCATTTGCCGAAAGGACAGCGTTAAGCTAAGGTCGATGCCATTAAAAAGGCGTCGGCAGCGATCTTGAAGGACATCTCTAAAGATGAACTTAAAAATTCATTCGACATGTTAATTGACCGTCCAAAACTGAAGCCATACCGAAGGAGACTACTTTGAATAAAATAAATGAATTTTATTAAAATAGTAAGTAAGCTTTTGTTTTTATTTTAAAAGAAGCTCGATTTTCTCTGCGACAGACTGTGTATATTGTACGTTAGTCACACGTATATATATATATATATAGTCTGTATTATAAGGAACTGAGGCTAATATGTCTATCAAAAAAAGGTTAACAGAAACTATAGGTATATTGTTGCAAAATACATCTTATATGCTACGAGGGTAGTCTGAAAAGTTTCCAGTCAAGATAGAAACAAGGATTTTTTTGTCGAATTTAGTTTTATTTTACAACATACTTTCCTTATAAGTCTATAAACTTTCCCAGCAAAGTTCCCATCTCCTTAATCCATCCAAATAGGAGTTGGAATATTGTCCTGCAAAATAGGCGTTTATAATATGAGGGGTCAGAATTAGTAAATACAATAGGTGGTCAATCAATTCGAAATCCATCTTCGTGAATTTTTGTCATGGGGACCATTGAAGTGTGAAACAATTTGTTGTCTTGATGGAACAAAACTTTCTTTTCTCTCAAGTGGAGCTGTTTTTAAAAAACAGTCGCCATCACTTTCTTGGTAGATGGAATAATCTTCGCTTTTTTTCGGAATGGATTCACCCCTCGCAGACCACTGCTTCTCATTGTGTCTTGGTTTCAGAAGTGGGTGTAATTTACGAAGGCGTATTGCCTTTCGAACGTAAGAATTTAATGACGGCTCGATATTTTTTCCATTTTCATAGAAAACACTAAGACTGACACCAACGATCGGACGATCAATAAGGTTGAAATTTTTAGTATCTTTCGAAGCGCAATTACATTACCGAGATATTTTTGATGAGTAACGTCATCTTCAACTTTTCAGACTACCCTCGTAGTACTTTAATATAACGTCCAGCCTCCAGTATTTTAATAATAGTCTTACAGTGATTTCTGATAGAATAGAAAATTGATATTGATAATACCATTCGCAGCCTTCCACTTTCTACACAGTTTGTTTCGATGTCTTTTCATAGGATACTGTTAGCTTCAAAGAATCTTTTACCGCTCTTAGATCTTTTTAATATAATTTTACCACTCGTTACGCGTCTAAAATATCGATAAATATACACAAAGTTCCGAAACTCGACGTCTTTAAGCGACCCTGCCATGAAATTTTACGTTTTACAGTGCACTGCATAATACGTTCTTTGGTCGTTGACCAAGCTTTTCTTCCGGGTGACCAGGCTCACAAGGATGATTAGTAAGCACAACGTCGAACCAACGTCTACTGGAATTTTTTTATGCCTAGATCACATGCCCCTGTCGATATTTAATAATTGTGCTTTGACAAGCGATATCGTGTTTGAGCAATTTGCTTTTAATTGTGACACTAATATGTATATTCTTCTTGGCCAGCCCGGATTATTTCTGACGAAGTGTTAATTGCTGTTTTTTCTTAACTAAACTAATAGCAGACTTATCATGCCGTGGCGTTGTAAAGGGTGTTTCAAATTGCGCGGTTTTTTTTAAGAATAAATAAAATATAGATGGCACACTGAATTCGTCTGGGTATGTGGATATTTAAAAAGTGTGATGTATGACATTTATAAAAATGGCTTCGTACAGGGTACACAACGCGTTCAAATTGTTGAATTATTTTATGTAAATCAGCGTTCTGTGAAAAGAGTTTTTAGAAAATTACGTAAATTTTATGGTTTACATAATCGTACATCTGAAAGCGCTATTGGTCGAATTATTAAAAAATTTCAAGAGACCGATTCCGTGGAAGATCAAAAAAGTGAAAAATACAGTCGTAGTGGTCGTTCACAAGAAAATATTGGTTTGGTTCGTGAAAGTGTTGCTGATGATCCTGAAATGTCCATTAGACGACGTTCACAACAACTTGGACTTAGTGGATCAACAACATGGCGTATATTACACAATGATTTAGCTCTGAAGGCATATAAGATTCAAATAACACAGGAACTGAAGCCATTAGATCATTTAAAACGTCGTTCATTTGTCAATTTCATCAATGAACAACCAGCTGATTGTTCTCAAAAAATAATGTTTTCCGATGAGGCACATTTTGAACTTGGTGGCTATGTTAATAAACAAAATTGCCGTATCTGGGGTGAGGAAATTCACGAATTATTCACGAGAAACCTATGCATCCTAAACGAGTTACTGTTTGGTGTGCATTATGGTCAGGTGGTGTAATTGGACCTTACTTCTGTGAAAATGCTGCTGGTGAAGCTGTAACTGGCAATGGTGATCGACATCCTCGGATGATAACCGAATTCTTTTGGCCTGAATTAATGAATATTGATCTAGAGGACATGCGGTTTCAACAGAATGGCGCTATACCTCACTTTGCACACGAATCAATTGATTTATTGAGAGAAAAATTTCCTGGACGTGTAATCTCAAGAAAAGGTGATGTTATGTGATTTGACACCATTAGACAATTTTCTTAGTAATTATGTGAAAAGTCAGTTTTATAAAAACAATCCACAATCAATTCCCGCTTTGAAAGATGAAATTATTCATGTCATTGATGAGATAGAGCCTCAATTATGTCAAAACGTCATTGAAAATTTTAACAAAAGAGTGGACCTCTGTGGAGCTGCAAGAGGAGGCCATTTGGCAGATATTAGTTTTCGCATATAAATGTCATAACTGATACTTCAATTACCAATAAAAAGTTTTTGAAAGTGAATACAAATTATGTGTTTTATTTATTCTTTAAAAAACCGCGAAATTTGAAACACCCTTTAGTTCAGCTTTCCTGGCGTCCTGCAAGATCGTCTTTGAGTTTGTTGATAACGCTTTAACTATTCCATGACGAACTCTTCCAATTTGTGTAAATATCTATGGAGATACCTCAGTAGTTTTCATTTTAAAATCTTTGCGGTGTT
Organism: Dermolepida albohirtum; assembly: GCA_031893035.1. Classification (NCBI taxonomy): domain Eukaryota; kingdom Metazoa; phylum Arthropoda; class Insecta; order Coleoptera; family Scarabaeidae; genus Dermolepida; species Dermolepida albohirtum. The sequence continues at coordinate 33,642 of JAVIWB010000285.1, read as the reverse complement.
CACACAAAAATATTACTTGAAAACGTTTAATATACGCTCAGTAAGAGAGAAGATATTTCTACCTGCTCTGCATCGCATCCTTCCATTAACTTTTCTTGGCGTATGTCTGCTTTTCAAGACCGGGCAAAAATGAATAAGCCCACTTCGATATGGACCAAATTTGACGGTAATTTGCATGTTTGACGTCACTTCTCTTGCCCTCTGTGTGTGTAACTGCAGAACCAGACCTAATTAAAATGTTAATTCGTTGTCCGCGTAAGCAGGCGCGTAAACTTTTACCAGAAAGTTTTAATAATATTTTCAGTTGTTTGTCGATAATGAGATTTTTAATCAATGCTGTCTGGGTTAATTATAAGTGAACAAATTCTTGGAACTTATTCAAAAATATCGGTTTATTATTTTTTAAAATTTTGTCATTAATAATTTCTCTTAATTATAAATTACGAGGGTCGTTGTAAAATTATTTAGTAATAGTACGAAATATTATCAAATAATCGGTTAAGTTGACTTTTCAAAGTTCTGTTAATAATATTCAATAGCAAATATATGTCCTACCAGTAAAACAACAGTAATAACTAGACGAAACATTGAGTAAATGATGATTCAAAAGATGTCGAAACATATAGTTTCTACATGCGTACAGAAATCGTTTTAACGGATATATTTTGTTTATAACAAGATAAATGAATACGTTTTATGTTTAATCCTAGTGCTATTTGTTGTTTATTATTAATTATAACTCATTACATCTCATTTAGAATCTTTGAACGTCTATTTCTCGGTACAATATCAGCAGTTCAGGACACTTTGAATCACATTTTTTAAATAAATTTGCTTACTGGGCCTAAGGGTTTTTTTCTTTGTGAAGTGTTGTTAATCCGCGCATATTACCAAACATATGTTTTACAACTCGTCTTTGTAAAGCATCAAATGCTTATTTTTCACGAATACATGATACTATGGAGAAGATTTACCGAATTCGTCCAAAATTGATGGCTTACAATGAAGAAAGATCTTATAAAAGTGTACAAAAACTTTAACATTCGATGTCAGAATATTTAATATGTCCTTTTGTAATTGTAAATAATAATAATTTTCACGTTTCACATTTTTACGGTTTTCGAAGTTAATTTTATTTGAGCTAACACTGTAAAAGCATCTTCACTATATAAAGTGTATTTAATATAAAAACGTACGGGAGCATTACAGGTGTACCAAAAAGTCATTACCGATTTTTCTAATAGATGTCGCTAGACTTAAGTATGTAATGTTATGTTTTAACACATATGTCATTTTATTCTACTGACATCAAGCTTCAAACCCATACATGTTATATTTTGCGAAAGTAAGATCGTCATAAATTTATACCTCTTTGAAAATGTCGAGTTTCATGTCTGAAAAAGTGCATTTGCGGCACGCATTACTTTTCTTATTTAATCAAAAGCTTATGCTTAACCATAGAAAAATGTGAGGCGTGGTTTCGATAATTCAAAAGTGGTGATTTCAATGTGCAAGACAAAGAACGTTCTGATAGACCGAAAAAGTTAGAAGATGTGATACTGCAAGAGTTATTGGATGAAGCCCAACCCAAACTCAAATACAATTGGCAGAAGCGTTAAATGTAGCCCAAGAAACGATTGGCAATTGATTACGAGCAATGGGGAAAATCCGAAAGATGGGAAAACGGATGCCACATCATTGAATGACAGGCAAATGGAAAATCGAACAATCGTCTGTGAAATGCTGCTTCAAAGGTATGATCGGAAATCATTTCTGCATCGAGTACTAACAGGTGATAAAAAATGGATTTATTTCGAAAACCCTAAGCGCAAAAAATCATGGTTATCACCTGGAGAAGCCGGCCCATCGACTCCAAGTCCAAATCGTTTTGGTGGCAAGAAAATGCTCTTTGTTTGGTGAGACCAGAGTGGCGTGTTGTATTACGAACTGCCGAAACCTGGTGAAACAGTTAATACCGATAGCTATCAACAACAAATTATCAATTTGAACTATGCGTTGATAGAAAAACGTCCAGAATGGGTCCGAAGACACGGTAAAGTGATTTCACAGCACGATAACGCGCCGTCTCATAGAGCAAAACCGGTCAAGGAAGCGTTGAAAGCATTTGGATGGGACATAATATCGCACTCCCCGTACTCTCCAGACCTTGCCCCGTCCGACTATTACCTTTTCGTATTCATGGAACACGCGCTTGCAGAGCAGCACTTTGCCGATTCCGAAGAAGTTAGAAAATGACTCGATGAATGATTTTGCTCGAAGGATAAACAGTTTTTTTGGGATGGCATCTATAAATTGCCTGAAAGATGGGCAAGATGTGTAGAATCAAATTGACAATACTATGAATAAATAAATTTTTCCATTTTCTTGAAAATTATGTAGTTTTTTTACGAAAAATCCGGTAATGACATTCCGGGACACCTGATATAAACGCTTGTTGAACAATTGATCTTGTTCATTTGTGATGTAAGGAAGAACTTTCCATTTGTCTGTCACCTTCTTTGTATGTAAACTCGGTCGTCAATCACAATAGGAAAGATTAGAGAATATATTTTTGCAATATGGAGTTTGCCATGTCGATTGTGGAAGAAGAAAAGATCGCAAAAGGTTTAAACAATTAAATATAGTTTATTTAATAAAGTTGTCACGGAATAAATATTATTCAACTGTACATATATACATAAGTACCTCTGAATATATTGTATATAGCGCAAATACTACTTATGCAGAACTAATAATTATTATAAATTTAGGCAAATAAACATACCTTAATACCTTCATGGAAGAAACAATCCATTACGCGGACAAGGTGACTAAAGGGAAGACCCTGAAGGACCCACCAAATCCAGTCCATGTACATTTTTTCAACTCTTACCACAGAACAATGCCTCTGGAGGTGAACCGCGGCAGCTTTCTGAAATTAAATATGAACACCAATGTTATTCAGATATAGCAATCGAAAGAGAAAAAATTAAAAAAGGTTGACATTAAGAAACTAATAAATTATGCAGGCAATACGTACGACGTTGTCCTCAAAAATTTGGCAGCTGATACGAATCGTACAGACCGGAGGCTTGAATATAATGTATAATTATTACTTTTATGGTCTAAGAAATATAATTAAAATTGAAGTGTTACATTTAGAAGAGATTTATTAGAAATAAATATTAAAGTAAAGAAATGTGCAGTGAGAAGTCAAAAAATTTAGATTAACAGATGGTAATCTAAATAGCTCATTATACATATTTCTTTATTTGGATATTGAGTTTCTCCGCTCGACATTTTGGTAGCTCTTTTTATGACATTTTCATTAACAGTGAATATACAGAGGTGTATAAAAATTTTATCATCCTAACGTATTCTGAAAATCTAATAAAACTGGTCTAAAATTTAATGAATGTAAAGTAACTAATGGGTGTTTTTTAAGCTGCATGAGAACTATCGATATCGATAACTATGGTTAGACGAGCTGGTAATGTCAAACTGTGTTGACATGTCTGTTCAATAAGGTTTGGCAAGTCATCATCAATCGTTTAACGCCAGAACATTGCTTCCAAATTCTGGAAATTTACTTTGAAAAAAATAAATCTGTTCGCGAAGTTCATAGAGCACTTCGTCCATTTTGCGGTCAACGTAATCGGCCTAGTAAGCAAGCAATTCGTGCAGTTATTTATCGTTTTCGCACTATTAATATATATATATATACTAATATTTACTCTTCTCGATTCAAAACTATCAACGAGACAAAAAAATGTGCGTGCCGAAGAGAATATTGCTGCTGTAGCGCGAAGTATTGAAGAAGACGCCGAAATGTCAATTCGTCGTCGTTCTCAACTTGTTGGCCTTTGTCCTTCGACTACGTGGAAAATTTTACGTAAGGATCTTGGCTTACGTGCCTATAAAATACAGTTCGTGAAAGAATTGAAGCCAAACGACCATCGTTTGCGTCGCATTTTTGCTGAAAGGGCTCATTTAAAACTGGTCGAAGATGAACATTTTTATCAAAGAATTGTGTTTAGTGATGAAACTCATTTCTGGTTAAATGGCTACGCCAATAACCAAAATTGCCGTATTTGGAGCGAAGACAATCCTGAAGCCGTTAACGAATCACCATTACATCCATTAAAATTAACTGTTTGGTGCGGCTTACACGCTGGCGGCATTATCGGTCCTTATTTCTTTCGAAATGAGGAAGGAGCTGCCGGTACGGAGAATGGCGAGCGCTATCGAGCCATGCTGACTGAATTTTTGTTTCCAAAAATTAATCAGCTAAACATCGACGACATTTGGTTCCAACAAGATGGTGCAACTTGCCATACAGCGCGTTTAACAATCGATTTATTGCAAAATCAATTTAGTGACAACTTTATTTCCAGAAATGGTCCTGTTCACTGGCCCTCTCGTTCGTGCGATTTAGCGCCTCTGGATTACTTTTTATGGGGCTATGTTAAGTCATTGGTTTATGTCGACAAACCAGCAACTCTTGAAGCATGGGAAGCCAATATTCATGCCACCATTGACGCCATATGACCAGATCGAATGGACAATGTAACTCGTAGCCGCGGCGGACATATGCCGGAAATCATATTTCAAAAATAAATGCCATGAAATTATCTACGAGATTATAATAAAAAAAATTTCATTCCAACAATATTTATGTCTTGTATTATCATTTCAAGCTCTCAAGCTCTTAAAAAAACACCCGATACTCCTAAGCAATGTTTCATTAAACATGTCGCATTTAGCGTGTGATAGCACGAATATATTTTATTTTTTCATTCCTTCGATATTGATATAAAATTGACATTCTTGCCAGTGCAATGCAAGACTCCATACTGCAAGATGTACACGTGAAAAAATTCTGCACTAGAATGGCCCGTTCTAGAGGCCACGTTTTTCAAAACAGGAATGTAGTAATTTGTTTCTCGTGGGGACAAGGGAATAGATTGTGAAGGTAATTATTTTAGTGAATAAAACTATTTACACAAATTTCAACATGTGTTAAAGTTTTATTTAAAAAAACAGCGCGAATTTCATTGGTTACCCAATGTAATAGGAATAATATTGTAAATTCTATCACATATAAGTTTATGCATATAGTAAAAAGAATAAGTACCAAGTGACTACCTTGAGGAACACCAGAAAAAATTGTTATTGCTCTGGATTTAGGGTTATTAATTTTTAATTTTTGTGATTCTATTGCGTGAGTAATTTGTTTGTTTTTGAAGCAAGAAGGAATGATTAACACGATAGAAACTTGAGCAAAATTTAAATAAGTGAAATAATGGAATCAGTGAAGATTCTGCACAAAATACATTTATTTGGGTGTTCCGTTCCGCAAACGAAGCCGTGGTGGTGAGAGTTAATAATATTACAACGAATTCGGTTGTTTCTTTCTTTACTTTACGGAATAAGAATATTTAGTTTTATACAAAAATTGTCTTTGATGTATTATGTATTGCGTAAGTTATTCATCGGAGTTTTTCTCAATTTAAAGCCTTTCTATAATTTGCAAATGCGATAAATACATTTATCAGTATATTACTTACGCCCCTCTACACACTAGTGTGGATAGTAAATCATATCATCCTTTGTTGCTTCTAAAGCTGAAACTAACTTCTAGCGCGATTACAGCTTTTATTATTCGGGGCATTCCTTCTATTAATTTTCTTATTACATCTTTTTGTAAAATACTTCAAAGTTTTTCCTTCGATGTTGGACATTCCTTTCTAACTCTTCTACCGAGTTCACCTCATAATAATTTAAAGGGGTTGAGGACTCTGAGGCGGCCATGTCATTACTTTCAAAATATTTTCATTTTTCTCCGCCTCAAGGTAATTTTTACACAACAACGACGTGTTTGGTGTCATTATCATGCATAAATTCAAAATTATTACCGACTTATCGTAGGCCTGACGGTAAAACGTGATTTTCCAAAATTTCTCGGTAATTCTCCTTTCTTAGAATACCATCTATTTTTAATCAAATCTCCCATTTCAGCTAATGAAAAACAACCCCAGACTACAACAGAACCGCCGCCAGGTTTCACCGTTGGACCTATGCAATCTGGCAACATTTTTTTCTCGCGCCGATCGTCTGACGAATATTCCTCTCTTTTGCCCGAACACTTCAAATTTCGATTCGTCACTCCACAGTACGTTCTTTCACACATCCATTGTCAAATTACGGTGTAACCTTGCCCATTGAAGTTGTTTCTGCTTATCTCCCGTAATAATGGTTTCCGTGAGGCAACGCGACCGTGTAAATTTTCTTCCACTAATCGTCGTTTCACTGTACTCACAGAATTTTTTTTAGCACGACCCTGATTAAATTCGACTGTTATTTTAGGTGACATTAATTTTCTATTTCTTTTGCTAACTATTTTAATTCTTTCGTCGTCAGCTTTGGAAGTACCTATCGATGGTAACGGCCGATTACGGTCTTCCAGACTGCCAGTTTCTCAAAATCGGCGAATTGTGAGATTCACTGTCGATTTTTTCACTTTTAATTTTTCGCCAAAACCCCTCACGATGCAAAGTAAGTTTCCCCGTGGCATTTTGTAAACAGAAATTACACTATTCGCTTACAAAATAGACAACTTCACACAAGCACGTTCAGTGATCTGCTGATGGGCACAAGGAAGTAGTAATAGGGTAATCGACGCATTTCAGGTATATTTCTAGACTACGGCCCCATCTTAATGACCGTACCACTAATCCTGATTATATATACGAGGGTAGTTTGACAAGTAGTGAGAATGGAAAAGAAAAACGAATTTTTTAAATACAAAATAATTTTTATTTTTCAATATATTCTCCTAAAAGAGCAATACATTTATTCCAACGGTGCTTCAATGCCCTTATGCCATTATTCCGGAAGGTTTGCAAAATACTCATTTACGAAGATGATAAGATCGTCGTTAGACGAAAATTTCTTTCCACCTAGTGCCATTTTCAATTTTGGAAAAAGGTGGAAGTCGGAAGAGGCTAGATCCGGCGAATAAGGCGCATGAGGTACTAATTGGAAATGCAACTCGTGGATTTTGGACATCGCAACTGTGCTGGTATGCGAGGGAGCGTTGTCTTGGTGAAACAGAATCTCTTTGCCATTCCTGGCCGTTTAGCACGAATATCAACATTTACTTTTTGTAGAAGTTCTGCATAATATTGTCCGTTTATTGTGGTACATTTCTGAAGGTAATCAATGAGCAAAATACCCTTTGAATCCCAAAAAAATTGATGCCATCACCTTGTTTGCCGATAAAGTGGTTTTCGCTTTCTTTGGAGGTGCAGAACCACGTTCTAACCATCGTTTCGACTGTTGTTCAGTTTCGGGTGTATTGTAGTGTATCCAAGTTTCATCGCAAGTAACAAATCGCCTGCAAAAATCAACCGGATTCCGCTTATAAAGGTCCAAACACTCATTGGAAATGAGCAAACGAGTGAACTTTTGATCAGTCGTAGGCAAATGCGGCACCCATCTTGCCGAAAGCTTGGAAAGGCCCAATTCTTTCGTTAAAATGTGGCGTACGCGTTCTGTTGAAATGATTACCACGTCAGCTATCTCTCTCACTCTGAGTCGTCGATCTTGCGTAATAATATTATGGATTTTTATAATCGTTTCCTTAGAAGTCACGATTTTGGGTGCTCCAGAGCGTGCTTCATCAACACAGCTTGTTCTACTACGTTTAAATTCATTTACCCATCTACTTATTGTGGCGGAAGATGGAGCAGATTCACCTAATGTTTCCTCCCGAAACTCATCCTTTATTTCGGTAGCTTTCATACCCTTAATTACGAAGTATTTAATCACCGCACGATACTCTGCTTTCTCCATTTTAACAAAACGACGTGTTGCTTCTTTTTCAATCAGCTGTCAAAAATAAACTAATCAACCGATTTATCTAAACATCGGAATGTAAACATACAAATAGGCAACCTAAATTACAGTGCATTTGTTTTACCAATTAGAGCGCCACCTATGTGTCATTCTCACTACTTGTCCAACTATCCTCGTAGTTGGAATTATCGTACAATGCTATTGAGATGCAATATCAGGTAATTATAGTTATTGTTAGATAGAATTGTTTCTATTATATTATTTGGAGAGTATATGCAAATACAATACCCATTTGAAATATAAACCTTCTTAAGAATATGGTATAATAATATAATCGCTATTTATTGGCATTAATATAACCTCTATGATCGTCATATAAAAGGTAGTCAAATGTCCATGTCCACTTCCATGAGCGGTAGTGTACATGTTCATGACTATAAACATAATATCCATGGATGCAATTGCAACATTCAAATGATAAATACGATGGAAATTAATTAATTAATTAATTAATTAATATAATTACAATCTATTAAATTGTATTAAAATGTGTTAAACATAAATGTTAAATATGCAAAATACGCGTCGTCGATTTACCATTGTGTATGGACGTATACATATATCGTTTTTATACGCAAAGCGTGAGACTTTAGGCGGAATGTACAATCAAGGTCAATCATGATACACATAGATACATATATGTGCGACCATTTGTGTCTGGTGTTTGTTAAATAGCCGTTTTATGTCCTCCATAAATTTAATTTAAAAGACATTAAGGACTACAATAACCGCACCAGCCATTAATTCCGTATTTCGGACGTATTCGCTCTGAAGCAGTCTGATACCTCTATTTGTGATGACGCACTTGTTTAAAAAACCAACGGTAAAAATGGCGTGAAATCATTTTAAAAAAAAGTGTCGATTACATGAAGGTTTTCGTGAAGGCAAATATTGTTAGAGATTGTGGTCTATACCGTAAAAGAAATAAATTAGAATTGTAGGAGTTGCTTTTTGAAATTAACAAAAATTTGAAGGCTGGTGTAATTTTTATGGGAAAATTGTAGAAATCGCAAACTATAAAATTGAAAGAAAAGTTAGAAGCCTAAATAAGAAATTCAAAGTTTTCTCCGCCATTAGAAATTAGTATTGATATAATTCCTATAAAAGAAACACAAGTCGTCAATCATTCATCTGAGACTATTAATCGCGATCAACTAGATTTACGATATAAAGGGTTAAAACAGGGGTTGCCAAAGTGTGCACAGCAGCGACCGAGGGCGCCGCAAAGAGTCTCCAGGGACGCCGCGACAGCCTCTTCGAAACAAAAAAAAAATTGAAAAATATAAGGTTTTGGACTTAAAATTATCAGGTCCCCAGTTTTACTTCATATGAAGGACGCCGCAGGAAATAATCTGTGTGCCATGCCTTTAAAAAGTTTGGGAACCTATGTTGTTTAAAATATTATTTGCCAAGCCATGCCACTCTTACAGAAGAAGTAATTGCAGGCAGTGAAACCTCAATTAAGGATTTTGAACAAGGTTCAAAAGAACTTCTTTAGAGAGGTTTGTAAAATCCAAATTAAGGAGAAATTACAACAGCGCAAACAAAATTCAGTTAACAATGAATGGAATTCGATTAAAACTCTTAGGTTGATGCTTAAAAGCAGATAAAAGGAGCAAGTCGGTAATTTTGGATAAAATTGATCACTTCCAAAGAGCGAAAAACCTAATTTTAGAACGTTTCTATGTTGAATGTAAAAAAAACGCTGCCTAAAATGATTGGAGACACTAAAGACGTGATAAAAAATGTCCAAAGTTAATAACTTCTAATCTGAATTACAAATTAATTAATTACAAGTAAATCGATGATTCCGAGATTGTCCTGTTTACCTAAGATTCGCGAATTATGTAATTCGATAATAATAATAATATATTGATGTATATGTACATACACACGTCATTACATTATACAAATAAATAAAAACACAAAAACGAAATCCTTTGAGGCTCACAGTTAATACGCCCCCAAACACGTTAAAACTCGCAAGATTTATACAAAACACAGTAACAATGAAAACAGAAAAACATAAAAATGGCAATGTCAAAATTTATATATCAGAAAGTCATTTACTGAATAGAAACAGTTCTCCACCAGCACTGTTTTTATTAATCTTTTGAGAGTAATCCATGGTAGTCTCCTAAACCTATAAGGCAAAGCATTGTATATCTTCACGGCCATGTAATTTGAACTTAGCTGACTTTTCCCAATGCGATGATACGGTAAGACCAAACTACTCTGGTTTCGTGTTTCATATTCGTGAAAATCACCATTTTTGCAGAACTTATCTGGCGATTTATGAACAAACTCCAGGCAAGCAAGTATTGGGTTGGCAACTAAGTACTTTCGGTTTTTACTAATAGAGAGCGTTGCTTTATTTTTTCTATAACGTATGTTAGTGCTGTACTTTACCGTTTGTCGCGTGATACTAGTCACATTGACGTAACTTCAGAAGCAAGTAGTGCGTGATTTTTACAAAAGCTATTAGTTGTGGGTTAATTTTAAAGGGACTGCAGAAACGAACATTTTCGACATATTTTACTATTTTATTTCCGTAAAGGAAAGAAAGCTGCTGCGGCTCACAAAAAGATATGTGAAGTTTATGGTGCTAATTGCTTAATAGAGCGCACGTGTCAGAATTGGTATAAAAAATTCCGTTCTCCGAGATTTTTCCCTCAAAGATGAGCAACGTTCTGGTCGGCCTACTGAAGTTGATAATGACCAAATCAAAGTCATAAATGAAGAGGATCGTCATATAACTGCTCGAGAGGTTGCGGAGAAGCTACATGTATCGCACACAACAATTGAAAAATATTTAAAATGTCTTGGGCTAGTTAAGAAGCTTGATATTTGAGTACCTCACGAATTGAAAGAAATTCATTTAACACAAAGAATTAACTTTTGCGATATGCACCTTAGACGAAATGAAACCGACCCTTTCTTAAAAAGAATCATCACTGGTGATGAAAAATGGGTCCTGTACAGTAACATAGTTCAAAAACGATCATGGAGCAAACGCGATAAACCAGCTCAAACCACATCGAAAGCTGAATTGCATCCAAAAAAGATCATGCTGTCAACAATTAATAAAACTGGATGAAGCAATCAAAGAAAAACGGCCAGAATTGTCAAATCGGAAAGGTGTAGTTTTCCACCAATTATCTTGGTGGAAAACTACACCTTTCCAAGGCCTTTGCAAGGCCTCACATATCTTTGGCAACTCGTGGGAAACTATTGGAGCTTGGCTGGGAAGTGATGCCACATCCCCCATACGGCCCTGATCTAGCACCATCTGATTTCCATTTATTTCGAAGTTTGCAGAATTCTTTGAATGGTAAAACTTTCACAAATGACGATGACCTTCACTCGCACCTGGTTCAGTTTTTTGCTGATAAGGACCAGAAATTTTATGAGCGCGGAATCATGCAGCTGAAAGAAAGATGATAAAAGGTCATTGAGCCAAATGGAAAATATATAATTGATTAAAAACTATTCTTTGTTTAAAAAAAGTGTTTTATTTTATACTACAAAACCGAAAGTACTTAGTTGCCAACCCAATATAAACAGAAATTACACTATTCGTTTTCAAAATAGACAACTTCCAAGCACGTTCAGTTATCTACGGACGGGCACAAGGAGGTAGTAATAGGGTAACCGACTCATTTCAGGTTAACTTCTGGACTTTAGTCCCTTCTTAATGACCGTATCACTAATCGTGATTATAGTTGGAATTATCGTACAATGCTATTGAGATGAAAATATATAATTGATTAAAAACTATTCTTTGTTTAAAAAAAAGTGTTTTATTTTATACTACAAAACCGAAAGTACTTAGTTGCCAACCCAATATATACAAGGATGGGAGGGTCAGTATTTTGTGTTTTCTGAATAGATTTACGCAACTTGTAGTATTAGATACACCACTAAGGGCTCTGATTGCACTCTTTTGCATCCTGAAAACCGCCTCAGCCGCGCCAGACGCGCCCCACATCAATAGGCCATACATGGCCCTTCCCTGAAAATTTGCATAGAACACAGTCCTAGCCGCCTCAGGTGTAGCCACCAGTTTCACTCTTCGTATAGAGTATATTGCTGATGCCAGATTGCGACACAAGTTATCAATGTGGCACTCCCAAGTCAGGTTGCTCGCAATAAGCAGGCCCAGAAACTTAATATTCACTTTTTGATAAGACCGATTGCTCCAGGGATTAAGTGAATGAATAAATGAAAAATTTGCCCAAAAACCAAAACGAAAATTATATGAATTCTTAGAGAAAACCATTTATGTTTCGAATATAATGCGGCATAGAAACTTCTTATGGAATTAATTCGATAATTTCAAAAGTGTAAATATTTCACAAAAGGGCTAAAACAAGTGAACTAACTGTTTTAGTAGCTCTTAGTTGTATATATTTTACATGTCTGTGATGTCACCTGTTTTTTGAGCTATGGCGTATCGTATGCTGTTTTAAAGAAATGATATAATCTTTATGAGTTTAGAACTTGTCGAAGCCTTGCCAAAAACCCACACTCAATATCTTTAACTTTAATAGTTTGAGATTTTGAGAATTTTACATAGAGTCAGTCACGAAAGGGTTCGTACCCCACATGGACGTTGAATATAGCAAATGTGAATATACAGCTACGATAAAACGTTTACTTTTATTAAAAAACGTTAAGAAAAGTTTATTACACGCTAATTCAATAGAATTTATGCAAAAAATTAAAGATTGTAAACCGGAAGACAGGGACTTTTTACTATCAATCGCAGGAGAAGGCAAAAACTCCATAACAATTATGAAAAAGACAAGAAGAAGGTGTACTGGTCCATTACAATAAAGATGGAACAGCTACAATTTCGCTACGAAATGTGCGAGGGTGGTCTCATAAGTACCCAGCCTGACCTAGAGATGGCGGTAGTTGTTTGAATAATGTCACTGTACTAGAAAGTACACAATCTATAAAGCATATGTTTCAAGTTTGAAGACGCCACGTTGTTTAGTATTTCTTTGGCAGCCATCAATAGTGAACGTTTTCAGTGAAATTGTAAAAATGGAGAAAATTGGTCATCGTTACGTGATACAATACTTTTATTTGAAAGGTCTCAGCCCAATCGATATAAAAGCTGAACTGGATTCTACTCTGGGTGAGGCTGCTCCTTCGTTTACAACAGTGAAATATTTGGTAGCAGAGTTTAAACGAAGCCGTACTAGCTGCCAAGACGAGCATCGCAATGGTCGACCAAATGAAGTGACGACTCCACAAATGATGAAGAAAATCCACAAAGCGGTAATGGATCATCGTCGACTAGTGCGCGCACTAGCAGACATAGTAGGCATTTCAAAAAGTGCGACACATCGCATGTTATCTAAAAATTTGGATATGAGAAAGCCATGTGCAAAATGGGTGCCGCGTTTGCTCACACTCGAGCGAAAACAGTGTTGTGAAGCTGTTTCAATTGAGTGTTTAGCGAAGTTTCAGAGCAACAAACTAGAATTTTTGAGCCGTTTCATAACCATGGATGAAACATGGGTCCATCACTTCACACCCGAGATAAAAGAACAATCAAAACAATGGACTCAAAAGGGAGAACCGGCTCCAAAGAAGGCGAAGACCGTGTCGTCTGCAGGCAAGGTCATGGCATCGATTTTTTGGGATGCACGTGGAATAATTTTCATTGGCTATCTTGAAAACGGAAAACTATCAACGGTAAGTATTATGTGAACTTATTACAACGTTTGAGCGAAGAAATCAAGCAAAAACGGCCGCATTTGGCTAAGAAGAAAGTATTGTTTCATCAAGACAATGCACCAACGCACAAATCCGTTATTGCAATGGCCAAAATTAATGAACTAAAGTTCGCCAGATTTAGCCCATTGGATTATTTTCTGTTCCCAAACTTGAAAAAATGGCACAGTGGTCAAAGATTTTCCAACGTTGAAGAAGTGATGTCGGCAGTTAATGGCTATTTTGAGGAGCAGGACAGTTCTTATTATAAAAAGGGTATCGAACTTACTGAACATCGCTGGCAAAAGTGTATAAAGCTGAAAGGAGATTGTGTTGAAAAATGAACATATTTATTTCCAAAATTTTTATGTTTTCTTTATTGGGTCGGATACTTCTGGGACCACCTTCGTAAATAATAATAATACCGTAGTATCAATAGTCTGTAACCCATAGACATATGGGTTTTTGAGTGTTAGGCTGAGGAAGTGAGAGAAATCTACGGCTAAATAATAATAAAGAATCCTTGGGATATTTGTTAATAAAATGCGGTGTCTTCATCACAAAACCGTAAACCTTTCCCCTACATATTAGTATGTACATTTGAATGTTTTGGCTCGTTAGTCTCCGTGCAACAAGGAAAGCCACTGCACCGTCAAGCCCTGAAGATGTCCCATACGAAACGTCGAAAACCAAGATGAAGAATTCGAAGGTTTTAATTGCAACTTCTTTTAAGTAAAAGAGTTTTAAGTTCGTTAAATAATTTGCTAAAAGATTCACAAATATTAGTCTTGTATGTGTGGTCGTTGACTTCCAATACTTCCAATAAAATCGTTCTCATTTACTCTTGCCAAGTGTAATAAATACAGTTTTATTACGCATGCTTTTAAAACTTTCTGTATTTATTGCAATTCGACTAAATGTTATTAAAAACCTACACAAACAACTAATAAAGCGATTAATCGTAATTACGGGGGAGGTTCCACATGACCTGTTTTCTAAAAATTACCAATACACTTAAAACAAAAGAATTTTCGGATATACAGAAAAAAAAATTATTATAAGTGGTTACAGGAAAGATGAGATTTCGCTTTTAGTTTTCGAATGTTCCTATGGTGTGTTTTGTTTAAATTTATATGGGAATTCGTTGAAACTACGCAGTCTGTTGCAGAGAAAACCGAGCCTTTTTAAAATAGTAATTTTTAGTGGCGCCATCTATTTAAAAAAATATGCATCGGTAAGGTAAATCTTTCACCAATGTTATGTCAAAAAATCATGACATTTGCATTATTAGAAGCAGAGAAATTGCGCATAAAGTAACATTGCGATTTGGCATTGGTCGAAAAATGAATTTTGAACAAAGAACAAATATCAAGTTGTGTTTTAAACTCGGTAAATCGTTTTACTTTGATGAAGCAAGTGTATGGTGATGCCTGTTTATCACATACGAGTGTGTATGAGTGGTATAAAGGATTTAAAGACGGTGGTACGGACATAAATAACCACAAACATCCTGGTGTAAAAAAATCTGTGGTTACGAAAAGTAACATTCAATTTGTGCGTAAATGTATTACAAATTAGCTGAAATTCTCACTGTGATACGTGGGAATGGAATTAAATATTTCTAAAGATCCAATTCGTCGCATTTTGACACATTTGGGACTGAGAAAGATTTGTGCATGGTTTGTACCACACAAGGTAACAGAATTCAACGTTGTACAGACTTGATTAAAGACTCAAAAAAGGACGAAAACTTCACGTATTCTATTGTAACTGGTGTTGAGGTGTGGTGTTTTCAATATGATCCAAAGACCAAGCGTCAAAGCTCTGAATGGAAGCATCCAAGCGAAGAAAGACCGAAAAAAAGCCGCTTGGGGAAGTTGAAAGTGAAGACAATGTTGATTTGTTTTTATGATTCGAAGAGCATAGTCCACACAAGAGTTTGTATCAGCTAATCAAACAGTTAATGCTGTGTATTATCTTTCTGATCTTAACGTTATGAAGCGTTTTGGCGCATATTCGTCATGCGTATGTTACATGATAATGCACCATCTCATCGCTCGACGCTTATCACTGATTTTCTAACTACAAATGGCATTTTAACCGGATTTGGCCTCCTGTGATTTCTATCTATTCTCCAAACTATCGATGAAAGGACAGCGTTATGTCGGCGTCGAAACCATTAAAATGGCGTCGACAGGACCTCTCTAAAGATGAACTTAAAAATTCATTCGACATGTCAATTGACAGTGCAAAACGTTGTATTGAAGCCGAAGGCGACTACTTTGAATAAAATAAATGAATTTTACCAAATAGTAAGCTTTTGTTTTTATTTTAAGAAAGTTCGGTTTTCTCTGCGACAGACTGTGTATATAATGGAAAAAAGATATAAAAAATTAAAGCTTTATATATATGTAATTCACAGGTCCAGATGAATAAGAGAACAGGCTTTCATTACAAATAAATAAAATTATTACTTAAACATGAGTCTGTATCTTTGTTTTTACTTTTATGATATTTATCACTGAGCTAGAAGCACTCTTCCAAATTAAACAAAAACTCAGCGCACGCCACTGGCTGTAAAAATGTGCTTGACATAAATAATAATGCCTAAATGAGGACGTCTACGTTGAACCAATATAAAAATAAAATATAAAAGTAATAAAACAAATATAATGCCATATAATAACGACACTTTAATATGTGTTTATATCAGAATAAATGTCTATTTACAATTTAATAATCTCCCCTAGTTGCCAGCCATAGTGTATGTTAGATTAAATCTTCTCTAAATCTAAAATCAACAACAGAATATAGTCATGTTTTGAGTTTTATTCGTTGCTACCCTGGTTAGTAACTTGTATTTACTATTTCCCAAGATATGTTTACCTTTTAAATTACTCATGGATTAATATAAAACTTCATCAGAGTTGTACATGAAATAAAAAAGACAAAAAAACAGCTGCCAAACAAAATAACACGGTAAATTTTCGCGTTTCAAACGATGTACGAATTACGTACCTAGCTGACCTCATCGGACAAAAAATCGTAAGTTTTGTTAGTGTATGTTTGAAAAAAAGGCGTATAAAATTTAAAAGAAAAAACAATGTCACACATAAAACATAAAAATAACTAGTTACATACCACATGCTTTTTGCAGATTTGCATTACAGTCTTCCATGTGACTTCGTGCAGAAGTTTCGTTTGAGTTATGAACATTTTTTCTTTGGAGGACACCAGACTTGTCATACAATGGTAACATTCCTCTTCTGAAAAAGAAACGAAAGAATGAATACAATTTTTTTAGGTAGATTCGAGAAGTACAAATTAACGTTTAAAAACCAAATTATTTGTAATATTCTATAGACGGTAGAGCAAAATATTAAATTGGTGGAAAAATTCGTAGTGATTTTTAGAAAAAATCTCGTGAACAATTTGAAAAAATTATTCAAAAAATTAATGTATTCCTGTATAGTCTTTACTCTTTTTTATTGTGTTTCGACTGTTGAGTTAATAAAATATTTAGTTTACACTAACGACGTTTCAGAGGTGGGATCCTTCTTCAAGGTGTTAATTTTTTCTTCAACCTGTAATTTCTTTTCAAGCCCATGGAAGTATGGATGCTTGATTAAATTTAATATAACGATCATAAAAATTATACTAATGCCAATAAACGGCAATAGTATTATTATACCTTATTCTTAAGAAGGTTTATAATTCAAATGGGTATTGTATTTGTATATACAAAGGGTTCTAAGAAAGTTGTGCAATACAGTTTTGTTTATTTAATTTTTTCAAAGTAATTTCATCTACACTCAATACACCTCTCCATCCTCCGAAACCAATATTTAAACCAGTTCTGCCAAGTTTCACTAGGGAGTAAAGCACAGAAGATCCTCATCACTGGAAATCCGCCTCCCTTTTAGCTTCATTTTCACATGCGGGAACAGTGCAAACTCGCAGGGAGCAAGATCTGGATTGCAGGGAGGGTGTTCGAGAAGTTTCAATCCTGTAGTGGTCAAATATTCGGTGCAGGCTTTGACGCGGTGAGCTGGAGCATTATCGTGATGGAGGAACCAGGTGTCCGTTCTTGACTTTGGCCGCAGGTTCAAAGATCCAATGACTTTAGGCAGACACTGTTCAGTATACCACTTAGCTGTGACTGTCTTCTGTGTGTCCAAAACGACGCGTTCCACAATTCCACTCCATTTGAAAAATACAGCTATCATTTTCTTAATAACAGATCTGGATTTTCTGACAACTACGGGTGTGTCATCATCAAAGATCCAAACTTTGTTTTGAGCTTTGGTCGGCACATCGTAATAGTACAGCCAAGTCTCGTCACCTGTCACTATGTTGTTCACATACCGAGATTGTCCCTTATTAAACTTTTTTAGTATCTCCCGGCACCAAGTCTCACGTCGTGTCATCTGCTCTTCAGTCAGTCGATGCGGCACCCAGAGAGAACAAAGTTTCTTCACGTGCAAATGATTATGCAGAATCGAACGAATTGTTGGTGCATTTAGGCCTGAAGTACCCTCTATCTGTTGGTAGCTCACTCGCGTGTCCTCGCCAAGCACTTTCTTCACAGTAGTAACGTTTTCCTCCGTAACTGACGTTCGTGGCCTTCCCGGCCTCTCAGCATCCTCCACAGTTAAATTTTCCCTTTTGAATTCTCTATACCACCTGAATATTGTTGTGCAATGTGGACAAACGTCACCTAGCACAAGAGTCATTTCTTCGAAGCACTGGTCTATGTTTAAACCACGCACGAAATTATAACGCAAAACTGCCCTTATCTCATTTCGTGACAACGATGCTATCAAGCACTTTACACTCTCACTGCTAATGAATAACTGAACCCATCGACATGGCGCGGCGGCTATTATGCACGTATGAACATGTCTCAACATGTAGCAACAAGCAGCTTCCTACGATTCATTGTTGCGTCATATTGCAAGTACCCTTTGTACTACTTTTGTCATCCATAGGATGTTTCCATCACCGTGTAAAAACATTTTACATTGTCTTGACTTTCGTCTCTTAGCACTTAACATTCTTCCAATGGTGTTTTTTTAGTTTCCTGAAACTTTTCCTGGATTTCTTTTCTTTGTTTTCTATGTTTAATTATATTATTCGAATATCGAGGGAATAAAACGATGAAATACAGATCTAGTTAATTTGATTCCTTGTCAAAACAGACATAACGTTTTGACAAGTTAATCAAAAGTAACAGAATAAAAATTATACGTTCACATTCTTATTTTCACACACTCCATCACATCGAATGTACATACGGTGGGTTAATCAAGTGGTACGGGTCTAATTCAGTGGCGTAAATGCATATCATCCAGTCAGTACAATTCAATTATTGTTCATTTCCTACAAAGCCCAGTAATTACAGTGCATGTCAAATTGAATTTAATAATTTATTTTAATGATCTCAGGCGATTTCTCGTTTGTATGTTCAGTGGGGGAAAACTTATTAATTATTACCGCTTAAATCTAGTTTACTTCCTCTTTTATAAGTGTTCGGTAGTTACCGGCGTATAAAAATGCGGATTCTGCACGCTCCGATTTTCTCTCGGCTCTTTCATGATGTACGTACACAAGCTCATGCATGAAGATGTAGCTGTTCTTTTCGGTGATCCAAATAATGGATTTCTGTTCTTTTTAACTTGCTCCAATTCGCATGTCTGTGATTATCGCCCTGACTTGTGTATATATCGCGAAGGGTGCAGAAGAAAACCGATGAGAATAAATACTGCGGAGTCCAGTAATGTTGTCGTTGTTTGATGTCCTAAATTATGTTATCTAATCTTGAATACTAATAATAGATTTATTTCATTACTTGTTCTTATATGTTAATGATGCCTTTGATTCTCTGAGCGGGCTTCCGCTTCCTCGAATTTTGGTTTTTATTTAATTCTATTGGCCATTGACTGGAGCGATTTGCACCTAAAATTTCTTTGCACCCTATTCAATCGAGCTTCCTTTTCTGGTCCAATTTAAATACTACAATAGAACTGCAATTAACCACCACTGAACTTAAATTATCCTTGAAATTAGGTTAGTGTTAGAATTTTTATTGGATTCTAATATTTCGTTTATACACAGTCTGTGGCAGAGAAAACCGAACTTTTTTAAAATAAAAACAAAAGCTATTTTGGTAAAATTCCTTTATTTTATTCAAAGTAGTCGCCTTCGGCTTCGATACCACGTTTTGCACGGTCAATTAACATGTCGAATGAATTGTTAAGTTCATCTTTAGAGATGTCCTTCCTTAATAGCTTCGACGTAGGCATAACGCTGTCCTTTCATCGGTAAATGTAGTTTGGAGAATAGATAGAAATCACAAGGAGCTAAATCTGGCGAATACGGCGAATGGTTGTTGTTTAAAATGCCATTTGTAGTTAGAAAATCAGTGATAAGTGTCGAGTGATAAGATGATGCATTATCATGTAACAAATGCCAGCTACAGTTTTCACGATATTGTGGGTACACACGACGAATACGCGCTAAAAGACGATTCATAACACCAAAATAATATACAGCATTGACTATTTAACTAGTGGGTACAAACTCTATGTGCCGTATGCCGTTCGAATCATAAAAACAAATGAACATTGTCTCCACTTTTCACTTTTCCAAATGACTTTTTTTCGCTTTAATGCTTCCATTCAGAGCTTTGACGCTTGGTCTCTGGATCATATTGAAAACAACAACAAACTCATCGCCCGTTACAATAAAATACCTGAAGTTTTTGTCTTTTTTGAGTCTTTAATCAAGTCGTACTATGATGAATTCAGTTAGCTTGTGTGGTACAAACTTTGCACAAATCGTTCCCAGTCCCAAATGCTGTGTGAAAATGCGATAAATTGAATCTTTGGAAATATTTAATTCCATTCTCACGTATCATAATAAAGATTTCGGCTCATTTCTGATAAATTTACGCACAAGTTCGATATCTCTTTTCGTAACCACATATTTTTTTACCGTCTTCGATTCGTTTATACCACTCATACACACTCGTATGTGATAAACACGCACCACCATACACTTGTTTCGTCAAATTAAACATTTACTTACTGACGCATATTTTTTTTTAATAGATGACGCCACTACAAATTACTATTTTGAAAAAGTTCGGTTTTCTCTGCGACAGACTGTGTATACGAGGGTGATCCCAGAAGTACGGGACCCAACAAAGGAAATACAAAAATTTTGGAAAGAAATATATTTATTTTTCAACATAATTTCCTTCCAGCTCTATACATTTTTCCCCAGCGATGTTCAATAAGTTCGATACCCTTTTTATGATAAGAATTGTCTTGCTCCTCAAAATAGCCATTAACTGCCGACATCACTTCTTCAATCTAAATCTGGCGAATAGGGTGCATGAGGTAGCAATTCAAACTTTAATTCATTAATTTTGGCCATTGCAATAACGGATTTGTGAGCTGGTACATTGCCTTGATGAAACAACACCTTCATCTTAGCTAAATACGGCCGCTTTTGCTTGATTTCTTCGCTCGAACGTTGCAATAAGTTCGCATAATACTCGCCATTGATAGTTTTTCCACGCACATTCCAAAAAAACTGATGCCACGACCTTGCCTGCAGATGAAACGGTCTTCGCCTTCTTTGCAGCCGGTTCTCCCTTTGGAGTCCATTGTTTTGATAGTTCTTTTGTCTCGGATTTGAAGTGATGAACTCATGTTTCATCCATGGTTATGAAACGGCACAAAAATTCTGCTTTGTTGCTGTGAAACTTCGCTAAACACTCAATTGAAACATCTCACGACACTGTTTTTGCTCGAGTGTGAGCAAACGCGGCACCCATCTTGCACACAGGTTCCTCATATCTAAATTTGCAGATAATGTGCGATGTACCGCACTTTTTGAAATTCCTACTATGTCTGCTAGCTCGCGCACTTTTAGTCGACGATCATTCAGTACCGCTTTCTGGATTTTCATCACCATTTCTGGAGTTGTCACCTCATTTGGTCGACGACTGCGATGCTTGTCTTGGCAGCTCATACCGCCTCGTTTAAACTCTGCTACCCAATATTTCACTGTTGTAAACAAAGGGGCAGACTCACCCAGAGTAGAATCCAGTTCAGCTTTTATATAGGTTGGACTGAAAAGTATTGCATCACGTGAGGATGACCAATTTTCTCCATTTTTACAAAATCACTGAAAACGTTTATTATTGATGGCTGTCAAACAAATACTAAACAACGTGGCGTCTTCAAACTTGACACATATGCTTTATAGATCATGTACTTATACAGTACAATTAAAAAAAATTATCCGCATATTATATCGAATCGAATACAAATCTTAACTTCGTTCGGAAAAAGTGTCTTTGTATTC
Organism: Dermolepida albohirtum; assembly: GCA_031893035.1. Classification (NCBI taxonomy): domain Eukaryota; kingdom Metazoa; phylum Arthropoda; class Insecta; order Coleoptera; family Scarabaeidae; genus Dermolepida; species Dermolepida albohirtum. The sequence goes on along the minus strand of JAVIWB010000285.1, from coordinate 11,628 downwards.
CTACGCTATGAATCAGACATGTTCCGAATGCTAAACTTTTGTTTACATAGCAAGTAAAAAAGACCATCCTACATGAATTCGGCAGATATATTTTCGTGTACATTGTAAACCTTTTTGTGATACAAGACATCAATAACACACAAATATTAAAAAGATCCAATATTTTAAATAAAGAAATTAAAATTCCATTTTGATCTAATTTTTGTTCGAATTTCTAAAAATCAATGTCTTGGCATTTCTAATTATCATATCTTGTCAATAATAATCTCTTATATCATTTATTACACATATTCAAAGCCAATAATTGCCGGCAAAAATCTGGATCTAACACGAACTAGTTACTATGTGTAAATATCCTGGTTACTAAGTGATATTTCAAGTGTAAGTAAAGTATAATAGACATTAAATGAAGTTAACGAAATAACATACGAAATTTTGGCTTCACTACAAAAATGTCAGATAAGTTATCTAATAATTTTGCCTGATAAATGCATGTTTTAATTTCACCGAAAGTTATTTTGAAATGGGATTTTTCATTAGGTATTTATACTGTAGAAAGCTATTAATTCCAGATTAAATAGTAGATGTTATTAAATTTTAAAATAAACTGGATTTTTTAGATAAAATGTGTAGATGGAAGAGAAGATAGGAATTTAAGTATTTTATGGCTAATAAGTGTTTACCCACAAAGTTATCTCGTAGAAAAATGAAACTACATAAATGAGAAAGAAAAGATATATTCCTTCGCATAATTAAGATTATTTTTCATAAATGTAGCTGTTTATTGTTTAAAATAGCTGCATAAAAATTACTTCTTTTCTGGTAATTTAAAAGTTTTCGGTGGTGTCTGGCACCAAACTTACATCGTCGCAAAAATATTCGAAAATTCTTGACTTAGATCTCGCTGTAACTCGTATCGAAAGATCGATCAAAAATAATTTTGGAATTTCAAATAGTTATCTTATTATGGGCGTTACATTTTGTTGTTTAATAATATCTCCAGAGTATATGCATATCTTCGTGGTATGTTTAGAATGATTTACATGTTTAGGCAATAAAGTTTTGTCCAATTGTAAAAGCTGTGTTGGAACAATTTTTTTTTAGGAGCTTGAGAACTTAAAATGATAATACAAGACAGAAATATTGTTGGAATGAAATTTTTTTTATTATAATCTGGTAGATAATTTCATGGCATTTATTTTTTAAATACGATTTCCGGCATATGTCCGGCGCGGCTACGAGTTACATGGTCCATTCGATCAGTCTAATTTTTGACTACTTTTTCCAATAAATCTAGCCGTATGGCGTCAATGGTGGCTTGAATATTGGCTTCCAATGCTTCAAGAGTTGCTGGTTTGTCGACATAAACAAATGACTTAACATAGCCCCATAAAAAGTAATCCAGAGAGGGCCAGTGAATAGTACCACTGGAAATAAAGTTGTCACCAAATTGATTTTACAGTAAATCGATTGTTAAGCGCGGTTGTAGCAAGTTCCGCAGTCTTGTTGGAACCAAATGTCGATGTTTAGCTGATTAATTTTTGGAAACAAAAATTCAGTCAGCATGGCTTGATAGCGCTCGAGATTCACCGTAACGGCAGCTCCTTCCACATTTCGAAAGAAATAAGGACCGATGATGTCGCCAGCACGTACGAGGGAGGGTTAATGGGGGACAAGGGGTGGAAATAAAAAAACCAAATTATTTTTCTTTTTCAATATATTCACCTGCAAGACGGATACATTTTTCACATCTTTCAATTAATTTATTTATACCCTCATAAAAAAATGATTTCTCTTTATCTGCAAAATACGCCGAAACTGCCTCCTTGACTTCATCATCGGCAGTAAATTTTTTACCCCGCAGCTCTTTTTTCATTAATTCGGTGCCAGGTAATACATCACTTATGCAGGGCAGCTAACAACGCGGCTCTTGTGGACTTGTAAAAGCAGAACACCTTTTGTCAATTTTCCCCGTCTTTTCTCTTTAATGGCTTCTTTTAGTCGCTCTAATATTGAAGCAATTTCGGTTATAGACCCTTTACCAATTATGCAGGGCAGCTAACTTTAAATTTCGCTGTGCCCTTTTTATGCCACTGCATGGAGTCTTGTTTGGACTCAGGTTCATAATGATGAACCCAAGTTTCGTCTCCAGTAACAATTCCACTCAATACACCATCCTTGTCTTCATTACAGAGGTCCAAAAATGCACGCGAACACTCTACGCGCTGTTGTTTTTGCGGCGGCGTGAGCATTCTCGGCACCCATCCTGCGCTGACTTTAGACATGCCGAGATGATCGTGTAGAATTTTAAAAATTGTTGTATCGGATACTCCAACCATTTCTGCGAGTTGTTTCTTCTTTAGTCGAGCATCTTCGAGTACAATTTGTTCAACTTTTTGGATAAGCGCTGGCGTGGTCACCTCAATGCTCCTGCCCGGCCTCGGGTCGTCTTCAAGGGATTCCCTTCCTTGTTTAAATAAACTATGCCACTTGTACACCATGGTTTTTCCCGGACAAGAGTCGCCGTAAACCAATAACATCTCATTCATTATGGTCGCGACTGATTTTCCTTGCCTGGTAAGAAACTTTATAACGGCACGATATTCGATTTTTTCCATATTTCACTTTTCACTCCTGATTATGTTACTTGGTTGACGATAGCTCAAAGACTAACCGTCTAATAACAATGAAACTTCGTATTTATACTAATCATGAGTCGCTGCACAGGCCACGTCCCCCAATGCGCCTACTCGCCCCTCTACAACCCGCTCATTCCGCGAATATAAAAACGCTCCCTAGTAAACCACCCGAAACAGTCAACTTTAATGGATGTAATGGTGATTCGTTAACGGCTTGAGGATTGTCTTCGCTCCAAATACGGTAATTTTGCTTATTGACGTAGCCATTTCAACAGAAATTAGCTTCATCACTAAACACAATTCTTTGATAAAAATGCTCATCCTCGGCCAAACAATCTGTAGGCGATTTTATTGAAATATATATTTTTAGAAAAGAACGATACAGGAAAATGGTGGAACAGAATGTCGTTTCGTTTGGAACACGACTAAGTGGACAAAATTTTGTATTATGGCAAGGCAATGATTCCAAAGACACGTCCAAATTGCGTCGGAGGTATTTTGAAGAATTAAAACAGGCAGGAATAATTGTTATTATGAAACGGCCTCCTAAGAAGTAATTGTGAGATGAGCTACACAGACAAATGCGAAAATCAGTTCCACACTATTGACCCAACTACAGGATACATGGTCAAAAAAAGAACCGGATATTCTGGTTAAATTACTAGAGAAAATGCCGAAATTATGCAGGCAGTAATAAAAGCTAAAGGTGGTTACACTGACGAACGAAAAAATTAAAACAAATTTAGAATAATTTACTAATATTATTTGAAATAATCCTTTTTTTTGGATTTTAAAACATTTTTCCTAATTATATAATAAAATTTTAATATTTTCTCGGTGGGAGAACACTTATGACCGATAGTGTATGTATCTTAACATGTTAATGGACGTAATTAGATAATAATGGGTGTTTTTTAAGCTGCATGGGAACTATCTATGTCGATAACTATGGTTTGACAGCTGATAATGTCAAACTGTGTTGACATTTCTGTTCGGTAAGGTTTGACAAATCATCATGAATCGTTTAACGCCAGAATAACGGTTCCAACTTGTGGAAATTTACTATGAAAAAAATAAATCTGTTCGCGAAGTTCACAGAGCACTTCGTTCATTTTACGGTCAACATAATCGGCCTAGTGAGCAAGCAATTCGTGCAGTTATTGCACGAATTGCTTGCATTGTGCCTTGCCAACAAGACAAAGAAATGTGCGTACCGAAGAGAATATTGCTGCTGTAGCGCTAAGTATTGAAGAAGACGCCGAAATCTCGACTGGTAGTCGTTCTCAACTTGTTGGCCTTTATCCTTCGCCTATGTGGAAAATTTTACGTAAGGATCTTGGCTTACGTGCCTATAAAATACAGCTCGTGCAAGAATTGAAGCCAAAAAACCACCGTTTGCGTCGCATTTTTGCTGATTGGGCTCATTTGAAACAGGCCGAAGATGAGCATTTTTATCAAAGAATTGTGTTTAGTAATAAAGCTCATTTGTGGTTAAATGGCTACGTTGATAAGCAAAATTGCCGTATTTGGAGCGATGACAATCCTCAAGCCGTTAACGCATCACCATTACATCCATTAAAATCGACTGTTTGGTGCAGTTTACACGCTGGCGGCATCATCGGTCCTTATTTCTTTCGAAATGAGGAAGAAGCTGCCGTTACGGTGAATAGCGAGCACTATCGAGCCATGCTGACTGAATTTTTGTTTCCAAAAATTAACCAGCTATTTATTGCGAAATCAATTTGGTGGCAACTTTATTTACAAAAGTGGTCTTATTCACTGCTTCAACGCCTCTGGATTACTTTTTTGGGGCTATTCTAAGTCATGGGTTTATGCCGACAAACCAGCAACTCTTAAAGCATTGGAAGCCAATATTCAAGCCACCATTGACGCCATACGGCCAGATTTATTGGAAAAAGCAGTCAAAAATTGGACCGATCGAATGGACCATGTAACTCGTAGCCGCGGCGGACATATGCCGGAAATCATATTTAAAAAATAAATGCCATGAAATTATCTACCAGATTATAATAAAACCAATTTCATTCCAACAATATTTCTGTCTTGTATTATCATTTTAAGTTCTCAAGCTCTTAAAAAAACACCCGTTATATAACTGAGTCGTACGCTACTGCGAAAGCATTCGTTTCTGCAGTCTTACCTCCGACTGCAGTTTTGGTTACATACCAAATATGCAGACCATCCTAAATTAATTCGGTATATATATTTTCGGGTACGTCGTAGACCATTTTGTACCCACTGTACTGACTAACAAGCGTACACCTGCTGTGTGTAGTTCGATTTCCCTTCTTTAGCTATGAAGAAGTTAATGTAAAATTGATAGTCTGGCAAATTTACTTGCGAGCAAGTATATACATACATAGCCTTTTCGACTACAAAGTTGTGTTTTAAATCGTTCCAAATTGTGGTATTTTTATCTTGTATAATCCTACCGATATAATTTCTTTTTTAATGATATACACTCCGCGCAACATGAATAGGACCAACTGCATATATGACATTTGTAGTTGGTATAAACATGGTAGCGCGCTGGAATTGTTATTTTCGAAAATAAGAGGGTTGATAAAAAGATGTATGTAGGTACCAAATATAATTTTTGTAAAAGTCAGTGCAAATGTACGTTACTAATGACAATAAGTAGAGTAATTAAACGCCACTTGAATACGACCAATCTACAAAATAAAAGATTCGTTTGCAATAACAAAATACTTTATTGTTCAATAATGAGTACTTTTGCCATTATTTCTTATAACCTCAAATAGTCGGGATGGAATGGAATTATACAGGGTTCTCAAGTAGTCAACGGGAAGTTCCGCCCAACTTCGTTTCAGCGCCTGCTCTAGTTCGTCAGCGCAACTGAATTGGGTAGCATTGGAGTACAATTTACGCGACAACCATCCCCAAACATTTTCTATGATGTTCAGGTCGGGGGAGAGCGGTGGCCAATCGAGAACCTCCATGCCTTGTTCTTGAAACCAGCGTCGAACAATGCGCGCGGTGTGAATACTGGCATTATCCTGTTGGAAAATAAATGGCCCACCTGCCATAACGTTGGAAAATTTGTCTTTCACCTGTTGCAGCAGCTGGACGTACTTTTCCGAATTCTGTCTGCCCTTCACTATTACTAAATCAACAGGTCCGTTATAGGAAACAGCTCCCCATACCATGACTAAACCAACATCGGCTCGCCTTCGTGACTGAATCACTTCATCTTTACATAAATCGTGGAAATAATAAGAAAACCCATCCGGGCCATCTAAATTAAACTTCTTCTCGTCACTGAAAATAACAGTTTGCCATTCTCTTGTCCACCCCATTTTTGCTTGAGCAAACTGAAGACGTGCAGTGCGCTGAAATTCCCTTAAAGGAGGCCGTCGTTTAATTTTCAAACGTTTTAAATGCGGACAGGTCTTCAGTAACTTCTGTACAGTTCTTACCGATGCATTCGTTCCAACGTTATTCGCGATTTGTCTTGCCATTAATGCCGAATTCGATGATTCGCGTAATATGGCTCGACGTTCTCTCTTAGTTGTAACGGATGTTGTTCGCCCTTTAAAACGTTTTCCATAATTCTCGGGATCCCTAATAAAATTGTTCACAACCTGGTGTGATCGACTTATTTTCTTTGCAGTAGCCCTTGGGGAATACCCTTCTTGATGGAACGCTTTAATTTTTCCAATTTCTTCCATACTTAAGCACTTCTGTCGTCCCATCGTTGCACAATACCCTTAATTACAAATGTTTGTTTATCCGGATACACGTTGTAACTCGACACTCATCCGGTAGCTTACTATTAAATACTGGTCGTATCCAACTGGCGCGGTGCATTTTATATGTATGTGGTACTTACGTCACCCAATGCATAACGTTAGGCACTATTGCGCAATAATGCGTATTATTTGCCATATCATACCATTACAAACTTGCATTGTATTTTTAGTAAATGAATTGTTTTTCAAACCACCGAAAGCTTGCAACAAGTCGGGTGGTCTTATTCATGTTGCGCGGAGTGTAACAATATATGTATGTAAATTTGGCAATAAATGCGTAATAAACAGGTTCTTTATTATCAACGTAGAATAGCGCTGGACATATAAAAAAGGCATGTTAAATCGTTTACGACCATTTGCTCATATTAAGTGGTGTTTAGAATACAACGAATCGTAAATCTTATTTCATTGTTAATTTGTAAATAATACGTTTATGTTACTATTTTTTTTATTCGCTGCTTCAAACAGGCTGTGCTTTTATCTCTGTGCTTTCGTAATATGTACATACATATCTACTGGACACGTAATCTCGAAGAATTTTGTTTATTTCTTCACGAAAAGATCGTCAAAGGTTTGTTTATTTTACATCAAAGATAGATGGCTCAGCTTAAATGTATATATATATATATATGTTAAACAAGTAAATACCGCCATAAAAATTGTTTAATTTGACAAAAAAAAAGGTGGTATTAATTTTAAATCTTTTTGAACGCCAAGGCCAGACGTCGTTTGATTTTCAAAAATGAAAAATTTTAAATGTTAAATAGAAACCTAAGTACCAATTTAATGGAGACTTTGGTTAATTGAATTAATCAAAAAAAAAGGTAAATAGAAACCCTTTCCACGTCACTGATCGCATACTGTATACGCATTAATTACGGTGTCGCATCTGGATCCGCGGTAAAACTCGCACGGAATAAATCCGCACTCAAATTTTAGTCATTGGAAGCCAAAAGTATATCGCAGAGAAAACCGAACTTTTTAAAAATAAAAACAAAAGCTTACTATTTTGGTAAAGTTCATTTATTTTATTCAAAGTAGTCGTCTTGGGCAACGTTTTGTACGGTCAATTAGCATGTCGAATGAATTTTTAAGTTCATCTTTGAGATGTCCTTCAAGATCGCTGTCGACGCCTTTTTAATGGCTTCGACGTCGGCATAACGCTGTCCTTTCATTGGCAAATATAGTTTGGATAGATAGATAGAAATCACAGGGGTCCAAACCCGGTGAATACGGTGAATGGTTAAAATGTCATTTGTAGTTAGAAAATCAGTGATAAGCGTCGAACCATGAGATGATGCATTATCACGTAACAACAAACGCTACCATTTTCACGATATAGAGGCCATACACGACGAATACGCGCCAAAAGACGCTTCATAACGCCAAGATAATGTACAGCATTGACTGTTTGACTAGTTGGTACAAACTCTTTGTGCACTTTGACTTTCGACTCATAAAAATAAATCAACATTGTCTTCACTTTTGACTTCTCCGAACGGCTTTTTTTCGGTCTTTCTTTGCTTGGATGTTTCCATTCAGAGCTTTGACGTTTAATCTCTGGATAATATTGAAAACACCATATCCCATCGCCAGTTACAATAGAATACTTGAACTTTTCGTCCTTTTTTGAGTCTTTAATCAAGTCTGAACAATGTTGAATTCGGTTAGCTTGTGTGGTACAAACCTTGCACAAATCTTTCTCAGTTTCAAATGTTGTGCCAAAATACGATGAATTGAATGCTTGGAAATATTTAATTCCATTCCATCCAACGTATCGCAGTGAGGATTTCGGTTCATTTCCTAATAAATTCACGCACACGTTCAATGTTACTTTTCATAACCACAGATTTTTTGCACCAGGATGTTCGTCGTCATTTATGTTCGTACGACTGTCTTTAAATCGTTTATATTACTCATAAACACTCGTACGTGAAAAACACGCATCGCCATACACCTGCTTCATCAAATTAAACGTTTCAGTAAACGACTTACAGAACTTGGTATTTGCTCTTTGTTCAAAATTAATTTTTCGACCAATGCCAAAATACACACTGTTACTTTAGGCGTAATTTCTCTGCTTCTAATAATGCAAATGTCATGATATTTTGACATAGCATTAGTGAAAGATCTACCTTACCGACGCATACTTTTTTTAATAGATGGCGCCACTAAGAATTACTATTTTAAAAAGTTCGGTTTCCCTGCAACAGATTGTGTGTATACTTATCTATGTATATATTTATGCAACTTGCGATATATTTTAAATTTTTTGCTTTTATTTTTTACTACCTCATGCTTATGAGATTTCTTAAATCCATAAACTGTTATTGGTGAGTAAGCAAAAATTACGGATTGTGGCATTAAAACTTTTATTTCGTTATTTTTTAAACAGATTGTAAAAAACATAAATAATATAATTATTTTGTATTTGTTAAAGTTGTTAGTGCTTCAAATGAAAAATAAAAGATTAAAAATAACTTATTCATAGTCACGGGGAATGAAAAATCTTTCCAATGCACATATCGATGTTTTCCATTTCAATTACAGATTAAATGATATTGGAATTTTTCTTGATAATGAAAAAGTATTTCTTAATATTTCTATTAATGCCGTGTAAATATGTAGTCGTGCTATTAACACTTTATAAATTTAAACGATTCGGTCAAAATATTTGTTTAATTCCTTTTTATGTAGAAATGAAGAATTACATGTTTAGATAAGTAGATAGGTGTCGTTAAACTCGATTCCTAAAACTTTGAAAGCCTCACTGTTCATAAAAAGCTTGGCATTTATTGTTTGGCTTCTTCGCAGTTTTTTCAAAAGTATGATGCAAACATTTTTATTATTTTACAAGAAAAATACGTAATTATTTCAGTTATATCTTTTTATATTCGACAAAGTTTCGTCACAATTAATATTTCAGGGCCAAACTTTAATGTGCAGTTCGTATATATATATATATATATATAATTTCTAGCAATAGATATCAGACATGAAATAATATGACGAATGTCTGGTGGGCCGGTTGTTACCCACATATATGAGGGTAGATTGACAAATAGTGAGAATGGAAAAGAAAAACGAATTTTTTAAATACAAAATAATTTTTATTTTTCAATATATTCTCCTAAAAGAGCAATACATTTATTCCAACGGTGCCCCAATGCCCTTATGCCATCTCTAAAATGCGATTCCGGAAGGTTTGCAAAATACTCATTTACGAAGATGATAAGCTCGTCGTTAGACGAAAATTTCTTTCCACCTAGTGCCATTTTCAATTTTTGAAAAAGGTGAAAGTCGGAAGGGGCTAGATACGGCTAATAAGGCGTATGCGGTACTGATTGGAAATGCAACTCGTGGATTTTGGACATCGCAACTGTGCTGGTATGCGAGGGAGCGTTGTCTTGGTGAAACAGAATCTTTTTCTTTGCCATTCCTGCCCGTTTAGCACGAATCTCAACATTTAATTTTTGTAGAAGTTCTGCACAATATTGTCCGTTTATTGTGGCACCTTTCTGAAGGTAATCAATGAGCAAAATGCCCTTTGAATCCCAAAAAATTGATGCCATCACCTTGTTTGCCGATAAAGTGGTGTTCGCTTTCTTTGGAGGTGCAGAACCACGTTCTAACCATTGTTTCGACTGTTGTTTAGTTTCGGGTGTACTGTAGTGTATCCAAGTTTCATCGTAAGTAACAAATCGCCTACAAAAATAAACTGGATTCCGCTTATAAAGGTTCAAACACTTATTGGAAATGCGCAAACGAGTGAACTTTTGATCAGTCGTAAGCAATCGCGCAATCCATCTTGCCGAAAGCTTGGAAAGGCCCAATTCTTTCGTTAAAATGTGGTGTACGCGTTCTGTTGTAATGTTTACCATGTCTGCTATCTATCTCACTTTGAGTCGTCGATCTAGCGTAATAATATTATGGATTTTTATAATCATTTCCTTAGAAGTCACGATTTTGGGTGCTCCAGAGCGCGCTTCATCAACACAGCTTGTTCTACCACGTTTAAATTCATTTACCCATCCACTTATTGTGGCGGATGATTCAGATTCACCTAATGTTTTCCGTAACTCATCTTTTATTTCGGTAACTTTCATACCCTTAATTACGAAGTACGACGTGTTGCTTCTTTTTCAATCCGCTGTCAAAAATAAACTAATCAACCGATTTATCTAAATATCGAAATGTAAACATATAAATAGGCAACCTAAATTACAGTGCATTTGTTTTACCAATTAGAGCGCCGCCTATGTGTCATTCTCACTACTTGTCAAACTATCCTCGTAGTTTAGATGATAATTTTTAAATTACTTTCCACATGCAATAGAACGCTACAGGGAGGAAACTATAAATATTATTGAGCTTCTTGAAAGTGGAAACGGGGTGGGGTATACTCTAGGGATTTTCTATTTTATATTTCCTGATAGAACGAGCAATTTAACTTCTCGCATTTTTTAGCGATATTAATAAAAAGGCTTCAAATTGTCTTCAAGTTTTTAAAAAATCTAGATCAATCGAGATACCATGAAATTAGATACAACGAATAACACTGAAAGACTACTTTCCGGGACTATCAGTATTTAAGAAAATATTACAATAAATAAATGGGAAGTCATAACTGTTAACTAAGCGAAGACACACATCACGATTTGTCAGAGATAGAAGCTTGGAGGACCATAGGTTAATTGGGACCTACTCTGCATGCTCTGGACATTACTATTTTTCCATTTCCGATAATTGGAGCAATTTTATATTCTCACAATATTAATGGGTTTACATTAAGTCTTGAAATAAAAATAAAACTGGAATAAAACAGTAGATAGCTTTTAAAGACTTTTGTTTTTCGAAGTATTGTCCACGAAGATTAAAGCACTTTTGCATGCGCTCGAACCAACTATGGAAGCAGTTGTTCCACTCGTTTGTTGGTACAGCCAAAATTTGCACTGTTGAACGCATTGACTGCTCCTTCTGACGGCTGAGAGGTTTGATCACGCAGTTTGTTCTCGATTATCGGAAAGGTAAAGAAATCGTTGGGACCTAGGTCCGGACTGTGCGGAGGATGGTCCAACAATTCGACGTTTTGTTGCGTTAAAAATTCAATTTTCTTGCGTGCTGTGTGCGAACTTGCATTGTCTTGGTGGAGGATGATTCATCGTTCAGGGTTGGTTAGTCGAAGCTCGGCGACGACT